>JAXCMG010000111.1:1375990-1410599 GCA_034642415.1 Podarcis siculus
AAAATGAAATGAATTAAAGGCTAAAACTTACTTGGTGTCACAACCAGCTTCGTTCCACTTCCAAAGGTGAGCTTAGTGTAGCCACTGCCAGACCCACAGTGCTTCCTGCCTTGACAATAAAGTCCTCCCCATTTTAGTGGTTCCCATTTCAGCTTCCTTTCTTTTTTAAAAAGTAAGTCTCTAGTCCCTATGACTGAAATCATGGAACTGTTCCTACTGTAAATCTAAAGCCATGTTTCTCTACACTTCTGCAACCACATGGCATTCATGTATTCTGTCTGGGATTGTAGCAGAGGTGGGATGATTGCTGCTAACCTGTCATTGTGCCTTAAAGCAAGTAGAATTGTTGGGAATTGGGTAGAGATATTTTTTAAAAAGCAGATTGCATTTTAGTTAGATTTGATGGCTGTGATGGAGAATGTATGAAGAGCTCTGTTGCATCCGGTCAACAGACTAACTAGTCTTGCATACTGGTCTCACAGTGCCCAATCTCAAACAGTACCAGAGCACTTTCGGACTTATGAACCCAGTAAGTGATATTCAGAGGCATACTTCCCCTGATATTGAAGGTGGCACATAGCCATCATGCTAGCCTTCTCCTCCATTACGAAACAACAACTCCATAGTGTTTCTTGCAGAGCTATAGACAACTCATTTTTTTAAAAAAAAAAATTAAAATAATAATCTTCCTGGCTGGTTGATTTACCTCTTCTGTTCTCAGTAAAGAAGACAGAAAGTTCTTAACTACGTGACCAGATTCAAACCTTTAACCGCGTTTAAGTGGGGCGACAAAATTTGAAATCATTTTCAATTTCTATTTTGGAAATCCCACACAGAGAACTACTTTGTAATCTAAAATGTGTAGAAGCATTCTAGGATGACAATATGCCATATCAGCTTACAGAATCCAAGGCATAGCTGCTTTTTACTTAACTCCCCTCATGGGTGAAATGTTCACAAGCCCAAACAATAATAAAATTATTGAGAAAAGGTCTCTGGCCATCTAAATCTTCACTAGTGAATTTTCTTCAATGTTTATTTCAGCTCGGCCGCACATGGATCACTTATTTCTATTTTTATGGGAAAGTATAAAGGGACTACTGGAAAATATTGCACTGGAAGCCGACCTTTTTAGAGCAATAATGCAAGCAAAACAGAAAATGAATGAATTAACTGATTTTGAGGGGAATGTAGCTGCTTTTGGGCAAACAAAACAAACTTACGTGGCACGACAAGCAACTTTGTCCCAGATCCAAATGTCACCTTGTTTCCAAAATTTACACAGTGATTTCCCCTTTAGCATAAACTCATACAATGCAATGTATGTGAGAGTGCACATATTGGAGAATACTTTGCACAAACCAGTGGCGTAGCGTGGGGGGTGCAAGGGGGGCCGGCCGCACCGGGCGCAACATCTGGGGTTAGGGCAAATCCACGGGTTAGGGGGCGCAAATCCACGGGTTAGGGGGCGCAAATTACTTGCCTTGCCCCGGGTGCTGACAACCCATGCTACTCCACTGGCACAAACAACAACACTTCTGGGCCACATCAGTGGTAATTCTTACCTGCCCTGCCTCTAAGTCTAACATTGTAGTAGCATGAAAAGTTTGCCATATCTCCCCCTTGTTTCCAATACAATCAAATGCTGAAGGAGACTGCCTGTGTTTTTTACTCACACTTTACCATGAATATTCATACTGGTACTCAGTTGCAAATTTTGAAGCAGTGCTCCTTTCAAAGGATGCATGATTGTGTTTCAGTTCACACACTGCTTTAGGATGTGCAAATTAGGTACATTCATCTATAAATGCAAACTGGGCAGAATTCAACACCCATCTCTACTTGCAGGTGCAAGAGCCTTGGGGGGATATTCTTATGATTCTACTTTCCTGCAGAATGGAAGGAGTCAACAGCTGAAACTTACTTGGAGTCACAACCAGTTTAGTTCCACTTCCAAAGGTTAGCTTGTAAGTGCCACTAGTATACTCACAGTGCTTCTTGCCTTAACAAAAAAAAGAGTCCAGCATATAAGAAGACTGGCGCAAGAATGAAATGGAGGGATTGCCCACACTTCTGCCACTTCAACCCAGAAAACCTGCTCTTTAGTTCTACATTTGAACTGCGGTTCCTGGGAACATCAATGCTGTTTGTGCCGATTCAGCACTAAAGATTGGGTTTCTCCAGGGGAAAGCAGATGGGCAAACGGGGGTGCAAAAAAGCCCTAAGAGGGGAATGGTGAAAGGAGGGGTTATATTTTGTCTGTGTGGTTGTTTTCAAGGAAACAAAACAAACTTACAGGGCAGGACAAGCAATCTTGTCCCAGATCCAAGTGTCATCTTCTGACCTTAATCCAAATTGTGATTTTCACTTTAGTGTAAGCCATGGTTTCCCAAACTTGGATCTGCAGCTGTTTTTGGACTACAATTCCCATCATCCCTGACCACTGGTCCTACTAGATAGGGATGATGTGAGTTGTAGTCCAAAAACAGCTGGAGACCCAAGTTTGGGAAACTCATACAGTGCAACATCTGTGGTCATCTGCATATTGGGAAATACTTTGCATACAAACCATTCTTCTGGGTGGCATCAATGAACCTGACTATCTGCCCTGGGCTGCTCCTTCTGTTCTGCCCAAAATTATTATGTTGTAACAGAGTGGGAAGTTATCCATATATTTCCCCTGTTGCCAATGCAGTCTGATGTTGGAATACACTGCTTGCCTCATTTGCAGCCCTGTTAATCCCTTAATCCTTTGAGTAAAACCATTTTGGGTGTATTTACAGTTCTGGGTCATTGTTGGAAACTGAATGCTGAGCTAAATGGGAAGTGATATGTTTTCTTAACCCATTAGCTATATTTTCTTCTTCCAACAACCAGGGCTACGATTAATAAAAGGTTACCCTTTTCATAATGATTCAGGATAAAAAAAAAACTTTAAAATAGATTGTTGGAAATCCCACTGTAATCATTAGTTCACCTGTAGTTCTTCATAACTACAGAATCTTTTTTCACATTTGCTGCTATTTCAGCATCTCAATTTCTCATCCCCCCCCATCTTAAATTCAGTTCTTTACATTTCCTAATCGCTTTGCAAATTCCGGGACCTAAACTGGAAATGGTGGGGATTGAACCTTCTCCATGCAAAGAAGATGCTCAGCTTTCTATGCTATATTATGGTCAGACAACATAAGCTTAACACATGAGCTTTTGTGTAGCTAATAGCTAAGTATGTTTATTTAACAGGTACTGGTGGCTGCAAGAGGTTTACTTAAATGCTTGGTGCTCACTAGTTAGCTTCCAAATGGTCCAAATATTGTCAGATTTGCTAACTTGCAAGGGAGAGAGCCGAGTTAAGGGCATGGTGATGTTTGGGGTGAAATGATGCTGTTTTGGAGACTAGCACTATCTGCCTGGTTGCTCTCCCGTGCTCATACAGTAAAAACTGAGTATTTTTTTTGGGGGGGGGTGCAAGTGTCAAGGAAGATACCTAGAGCTGCTATTTCTAGCAAAACTGGAGGAATTTAAGAGCTGAAACTTACTTGGAGTTACAACCAGCCTAGTTCCGCTTCCAAAGGTTACTTTGTAAAGACCAGTGCCAGACCCACAATGTTTCCTGCCTTGACAAAAATTGCCCTGGGAACAAGGAGAAGGCTGGCACAAAAATGAAACTAGAGGGGTGAAAGTTTTGCTCTTGGATTTTAGATACCCATGCTGAATAATTCTTTGCAAACATTCCCTTTACAGTAAAGCAACTGTAGCAAAGATAAGAAGAAATATATATTTTCCCATTTATCATTGAGCTGAACTTCTGCATCTAGGTGACCACTGTTAGTTACATAATGCTAGAATACAGAGGCATCAGTCTGAACTGATAAATCGATCAAGTTCAGCTTGAACAGGCTAACATGAAACGGGCTCCCCTATGAACTTAAAGTTTCTACTCCTCATATTTTATGTCTCTCCACCTAGAAGCAATCAAAGACGCTTTGGCAAGAAACCCAAAAAATCAAAAAGGTTCGCGCCATGGTTGCAGAAATGCAATAACAAACTGAATAATGTAATGGTTCTCTTCATAGTATCCTACAATCAAAGGTGAATAGAAGGGAAACCGAAAAGGCAATCTGTTTGCTATTAGGTGTGCAGATTCAGGCAAACAGAAGAGACTTACGAGGCTGGACAGTCAACCTGGTTCCGGAGCCAAATATAATCTTGTAACCATCGTTAACACAGTGGTTTATGCTTCAACATAAACTCACGCAGTGATGCAGATCCCAAGACAGGCTCTGGGATTGTAAACCAAAATGATATAATACACTTTGCACTTAAAAAAAAAAAAAGCTCCTAAATTTTAAAGTGCAAAGAACCCCAAATTTTCTACCCCCCAAAATGCAAACCAGTTTAAGCTGATCCTTGCAAGCTTGGGAAATTTTCTTCTCCATAGACTTTAGGTGAGATTCTCAGGATCTTGTAAACTGAATTTACAAAGAAATGAGTATGAGACCATCTTTGTCTTTATAGGAATTGGCATTGGTAATGTTTATAAGACTTTTAGACAGGGACCACAGCGTTTTGCTATTCTTGTACAGCGCCTAGCACACTGTCAACATGTAATTGAAAGTATAGTAACTAACAGGGAATTTGGGGGGGGGCACCTTGAAGTCTAACAAATCATGCAATGATATATTTGCTGGCTTCTAAGATGCCTTGTTCTTTATGCTGCAACAGACTGACACAGCAGCCTCGGGAAGACAGGATATATAGTACTGTATCTCTCCCATAGCTCTTTCTATTATTGTCATCATACAATGAGAGATGACATTTGCTACAGCTAGCCGACGTCTGTTTAGTGGGCACTGATGGCTACAAGACCCATAACCTTTACTAGTTATTGAGTATGAAGAAACCACTTTGACCATTTGGAATGTAAGCAGCTCTAAGGGCTCTAAGGGAGCAATGATGCTTTTGGGAAATCGATGCTGCTTTGCAGACTAGCACTGCCAGCCTAGCTGCTCCCTTGTGCTCAACTTGGATAAGTTACAGACCAAGGTTTTTTGTGGGAGGTCTGTGTGCGCAAGGGTGTGTGAGGATCTTCTATTTTCTAGCAGAATTCATAGCTGAAACTTACTTGGAGTCACAAGAAGTTGTGTTCCACTTCCAAAGGTTATTTTGTTAAAACCACTAGTATACCCACAGTGTTTCCTGTCTTGACAAAAATGTCTGGTGCTCTTGAGGTACTGATGTCTCTTTGCTGGCTACCATGGTCAGGCTTATTTTTCCTCTGTGCTCACCTTGGATAAGAAAGGCAAAAAAGCTGGGATAGAGCAGTCGGTAGAGCATGAGGCTCATCTTGTTCAGTATCTTCTTCTAGGTAAAGGTAAAGGGACCCCTGACCATTAGGTCCAGTAGTGGCCGACTCTGGGGTTGCGGCGGTCATCTCGCTTTATTGGTCAAGGGAGCCGGCGTACAGCTTCCAGGTCTTGTGGCCAGCATGACTAAGCCACTTCTGGCGAACCAGAGCAGTGCACAGAAATACCGTTTACCTTCCCGCTGTAGCGGTACCTATTTATCTACTTGCACTTTGACGTGCTTTTGAACTGCTAGGTTGGCAGGAGCAGGGACCGAACAACGGGAGCTCACCCCGTCACGGGGATTCGAACCGCCGACCTTCTGATCAGCAAGTCCTAGGCTCTGTGGTTTAACCCACAGCGCCACCCGCATATCTTCTTCTAATAGTGGTCAAATAGATGTCCATTATGGGAAACCCAAAAGCAGGACTTGGGCACTTGTGATTCCCAGCAACCGGCATTCAGAGGCATATACTAGCCTCTGAAAATGGCAGTAGGACATAGGCATCATGGCTAGGAGCCACTGATAGCCTTACCCTCCATAAAGGCTTATATGAAGCCACTCCAAGCAATTGCTATCCACACTTTCAGGTGCATTTTCTTAGTGCAAAAAAGTATTGGGTGGGTTTTTTTCGGGGGGGAATCCAATTTGTTGTGCAACAGTGTCAAATCCACTTAAATCCTGTAACCTGAATTTGCTGCTATGCAACTGAACCTCACCCACAAAATAGTGACAGATTGAAAGCACCCTAAGGGGGAATGGTGATACTATCTGTTCACAGATGCTCACCCTGAATATTCTGCTTCACAGCAATTATTTGGGGAGGCTACAAGTGTGTGTGGTGTGGAAAGATTTTGCGGATGGTTAACAGCAACAAGATGGAAGAAAACAAGAGCTGAAACTTACTTGGTGTTACAAGCAGTTTGGTCCCACTTCCAAAGGTTAGCTTATTGAAGCTGCCACTAGACCCACAGTGTTTCTTCCCTTGACAAAAACTGCTCAAGAGGGAAGGAAGAATCTAACTGGAGAGTGAAACTACCTAAGAGGTGAGGGAAAGGCAATGCCGTTGGATTCATAGAATTCCCCTCACTTCTGTTCCAGTGGTGTAGTAGTGAATTCTGAGGTGCAGACACTTTTCCTGACAAACCTCCATGCCACACTCTTTCTAAGGCTATACACTGAAAATGAATTTTTGACCAGTGCAGACCTTGGCTACACTTACAGTATACATTTAAATCACTGTGATACCACTTTAAACAGGCATAGCTTTCCCCAAAGAATTCTGGCAGCTGTAGTGGCACTGCCATGACACCCATACCCTCAACCCACCATCAAATGTAATACTTCGCTGTAACTCAGTTCTGGCATCTCTTGGGTGGGTGCTAATGCCAGTATAAGAGAAGAAGGGAGGCGTTCCTGGTGAGTTCAGGCACCTCTTTTTCTAGAAAAATAGCACTGGGGACATCACCATCATCATCAATTGTATTCCTTATACCCTACCCATCTGATTGGGTTTCCCAGACACTCCCAACATATATAAAGACATCATAAAACATAAAACAATTTTAAAACTTCCCTATACAGGGTTGCCTTCAGATGTCTTCTAAAGGTTGTATGGTTACTTATCTCCTTGGCTTAGGGGTCACATAACTCCATACCTTCCAAAATTTCTGCATTGAAAATAGGGACATCTTACCATGCTCTCCTACATCTCATCAATGAAAACCAAAGAGAAACCAGAACATTCTGGGATCAAACCAGAAACCAGGATAGTGTCTGTATATATGGGACTGTCCCTGGAAAATAGGGACACTTGGAGGGTCTGATCTACTCCAGCATCCCATTCTCACAGTGGCCAAGCAGATGCTCAGATGGGAAACCTGCAAACATAGGTTCTCCTCTACCACGGCTGCCAGCAACTGGGATTCAGAACAATAATGCCTCTCAACAGTGGAGGTGAAACATAGCCATGCTGGGCAGCACCCACTGATGGCCTTGTCCTCTCTGACCTACAGTCATTAAGCACTGAATGTCTGGTGATTGGGAGGTCTATTCCATTCTCATAATAGTCAACCCACAGTGATCACAAAATCAATTGCCAAGGTTGTCATGCTCTTCGTACGTTGTCGGAGACAGTACAAGTATGTCTCTGGGCACCAGTTGTTGTGAATCACAAGTGGGGAGAATGCTGTTGGCAGCTTCCCTTTCTGGGCATCTAGTTGGAAACTGAAAGAACAGAATGCTGGACTAGATGGGTCTTTGGCCTAATCTAGTAGGGCTCTGGCATAGGCAAACTCAGCCCTCCAGATGTTTTGGGACTACAACTCCCATCATCCCTAGCTAACAGGACCAGTGGTCAGGGATGATGGGAGTTGTAGTCCCAAAACATCTGGAGGGCCGAGTTTGCCCATAGCTGTCAACAGTTCCCTTTTCTTGCGAGGAATCCTATTCGGAATAAGGGAATTTCCCTTAAAAAAAGGAAAATGTTGACAGCTATGGTTTGCCTATGCCTGCAAGAGGGCTCTGTCGTTTCTTAAGTATCAATTAATTGCATAACATTTCAAGTCCTGCTTAGCCAGTCCACCACAAAATATGATACTTACTGGGATTCACCCTCAGAATGGTTCCTTTACCAAAGATAATATTTCTTGCAGCTGTATTCACACAGTGATTGGAGGCCCTTCAAAAACTTTTTAAAAAAGACTTCCCGACTAGTCTTTAGGGCTCAGATCTGCAGCAACAGCTGAAGCAGAATTCTAGAGACTCTCAGAATGCAGTGAAATGTTCTAACTTCAGGATCTATCATAGGCAAGCCTGGGAAAAGTCCTTCAAAATTTTAAATATTCATATATCAAATCCTAAAATTTTGATTTGGGGAATTCTCTTTCCCCTTACCCCAAAATATTCACATGAAATTTCAGAATTCAAGAAAGAGAATTAAAAGTAGTGAGGTTTTCCGCACTACCAAATTTTTGATAAAAACAATAACTAATGATAATATCGGCCATCCCAATCCAGGAAAGGTAAGCATGATAGTCACATCCACACCATATTTTTAAGCGTATTTAACACACATTGAAAGCAAATTATTTTCTCCAAAGAAACCTGGGAACTGTCATTTGTTAAGGGTGCTGGGAATTGTAGCTCTGTGAGGATGAAACTAAAGTATCCAGGATCCTTTGAGGGAAGACATGTATTTAAATGTTTGGTGTGGATATGGCCCATGGGTTGTATCCAACTAAGGCCTTCTCAGAAGAGACCCACTGAAATGAATGAGCTTACGTTAGTCATGTTCACTAACTTCAATGGGTCTACTCTGAGTTGGATACAACCCTATCCAGTACAACCCTCTGTTACCTCAGAAGTAAGTCTCATTTCAGCATCGTTTTGTCTAAGCAGAAGTATCCTCATCTCCCCAGCCCCATAGATTCCTTTCCTCTCTAGGTACTCTTGCCTCCAGACGGGAGAGATTCAAGCACATATTAGGCATTTAATTTTGCATAATTAAAGAGGCTTAAAGTGCACTGACATGAAACATCCACCTTTTTTTTTTTTTTTTGGAAAAAAAAGAGATGAGGATATGCACCGAAAATTTGGATGCACCAATGATTAACTGGGAAGCCTATCAAGATGAATCCTCATTGTTGTACAACCTCCCTGGAAACAACTCAGAACAAATCTTCATTAAAAGCATAGTCTAACCTCTATGTTAGATTTGTGCAAGCAAATCAGGGCAAATACTCAAAAAAGGAGTCATCTGAAGGAGCACCATCTCCACCATGAAACTTACTAGGTGAGATGAGAAGTCTTGAGCCACCACCAAAGACGAGTTTGTTACCAGCTCCAACATCCACACAGTGGTTGAGTCTAAGACAAAAACTCCAGCAAGGGTGCTAGAAACTGGTGTACTGGTCACTTATCACGCAGAAAAACAAAAAACAAAACACCTCAGGATTGGGATTGTAGAAGCCGTCCAGAATGAGTTTCAGTAAACGGCTACTGTTTTCTAAGCAGGCCCCTTTCACTTCAATGGAGGGAAAGGAAGGTCTGAACACAACAGAGGTCTGAAAGGAACACTTTGGGAATGCAGATGTGTGTAACGTGGGGGAAATAATTCTGAATTTTCGTTATCTTGAACAATGGAAGTAATATAGGTTTAAGAAACTTACTTGGTGTCACAATCAGCCTAGTCCCACTGCCAAAGGTGTACCTGTAGCCTTGGGAGTCCCACAGTATTTCCTGCCTTGACAAAAATCACCCTGGTGAACTGTGTAGTCTAGAACTGGCTGAGTGAAGTCTAGAACTGGGGAGGGGAACATTCACAGATTTTCAGATATCCAAGCTGAGGAATCCTTTCCAAAAGAGAAAGTTCCCTTCTCTTCACTAGAAACTGAAATGGAGGCACCCAATTTCAAGGATAAGGTAGCATTTCCTCTGCTTTCTACTGGAATTAACCTCCTAATTTTGTACACTTTTTGGGAATCAGCAAGGCCAATAAACGAGCATCTGCATTGCATGCACAAGGCCACATATTCAACCCCTGACATCTTCAAGTAATATTGGTGAAGGCTCCTGCCTGAAGTTCTGGATAGCAGCTACCAATCACTCTAGTCTAGACAATACTGAACTACATGGACCAATGGTCCAAGTTGGTATGGACTAGTTGCCTATGGTCCTGTTGTCTCACAGTCTTCCAGTTTTAGTGCATGCATTTCAACTTCCATTTGTTGAAATCTCTAGTCTTCTAGATAGAAACTGCCTCCTGCTCCTACTGAAAAAATCACAACTCTCACTTGCACTTCTGCACCTTCTGCAGATGTGACTTCTCCTCTGAGCTCTGTATTTGCTAGAAAACACGGGGTACTGTGGTTCTAAGCAAGGGAGAGAGCTGAATGGGGTTCTAAGGTCATGCTGATGCTCAACTTGGGTGAGATAAAGACCAAGTATTTGGGGCTGCAAGCATGTGGGGAGATGCTCTTAGCTGCATTTTTCTTTTCGTTTAGAAAAATGGAAGGAATTAAGATCTGGAACTTACTTGGAACCACCACCAATCTCGTTCCACTTCCAAAGATTGGCTTGGAAGCAGCACTGCCATACCCACAGTGTTTCCTGCCTTGACAAAAATGGTTCAGAATGCAAGAAGAAGGGATCTGGTTCACAGAGGCAATTCTGATATTCCTATAGCAGGGTGGGCATTTGTTCTACTTCACAGAGGATAATCTGAGTAAATGTTAGCTGAATTCTACCCATTATCTCTACAAAGACATCTATTCATATAGATTAGCATATGCAAGTTATATGCAAACCAGCTTCCATTTCTGCCACTTTTTAGTAATGCATGTATGTGGTTTATTTTTTTGGCAGTGCATAACTGGACATCCTATCCTACTTTTTGGCATGAGTAGGCAGAGCAGAGGTGAGAATGATTCCCTTCCCTGAGTAAGATTTATTGTTAATACAGAGAGAGAGAGAGAGAGAGAGAGAGCGAGCGAGCAAGAGAGCGCACACAAAAATGATAACTAGGTTATTTGTAACCATCTTGAACAATCAGCTATATGACTCATTTTGCTCCATTAGTTAGTAAAGGAAATCAAGCATGAGACTTACTAGGATTCACCTGCAAAAGGGTTCCCCCGCCAAAGACCACTTTTGTGTTTGTATTCCCACAGTGACAGGAAGCCCTTCAAAAACCCCTCTAGCACCCTTCTCTCCTTGACTACCTAAGGCTCATTAAGGCTGGCTTTCAAGGCAAGAGCTGAAATGAAACACAACCCACATTTCATAGTCCTGCTGCAGTTTTCAACAGCTCTTGTTTTCAGCATTGCTGCATTTCGGTCCTATATATGGTCACCTTACAGTGCAGTCATCTTGGATGCTTCATATTGGAAGCCGATCCCACTGCAGTCAATGGGGCTTACTCCCAAGTAAGCATGCATGGGATTGCAGTGTTAGGCAGTGTTCAAAATTCCCCAGGTACTAGGCACGTTTTCCTACTGGCACAGCTCCAATTGCAAGTACGTGGAGATTTCTGGGTGCCAGGTTGGCAAACGTGGCTTGAAAACCTCTGCCTTAGTCCATACCATTTCCATTTTCACTGTGTGTATTTCTGCTTCTTCCATACTGGGACAAGTGAATTGAGCAAACTGCAGTCATGCAATGTAGCCGAGATAATAGAATCATAGACTTGAAGCATTAAAAGGTACCCTGATTGGCATTTAGCTCAACCTCTTGGCAAATAAACATTCCGTTGTGGCTGCCATAGCCCAGATTTAAGCTGCCATTCATTGCCTAGTTTATATATACTGGTGTTAGGCTGTATTTATTGCTCGACATGAAGCTGCATTAAACGTAAAGGGACCCCTATTTATCTCCTTGCACTTTGGGCTTTCGAACTGCTAGGTTGGCAGGAGCAGGGACCAAACAACGGGAGCTCACCCCTTGTTGCAGGGATTCGAACCGCCAACCTTCTGATTGGCAAGCCCTAGGCTCTGTGGTTTAGGCAGTAGACTGAGGAAGCACACAAGCCATGGTGAACCTCCCCTCCCCACCATCTAAATCAGGGGTCAGCAACCTTTTTCAGCTGTGGGCCAGTCCACCATCCCTCAGACAATGTGGTGGGCTGGACTATATATTTTTTTTGGGGGGGGGAATGAACAAATTCCTGTGCCCCACAATTAACCCAGAGATGCATTTTAAATAAAAGGGCACATTCTACTCATGTAAAAACACGCCAATTCCTGGACAGTCCACGGTCTGGATTTAGAAGGCGATTGGGCCGGACCTGGCCCATGGGCCTTAGGTTGCCTCCCCCTGATCTAAATCATAGTAATTATTTCTAAATCTGTCGCTAGCAAGGAAGAGCGTTGAGTAGGACTCTAATGACAGGGTGATGCTTTCTGGAAACTGGTGCTGCTCTGCAGGCTAACACTGTCTAGATGGTGGCTCTCCTGTGCTCATCTTAGAAGAACTAAAGACCAGATTAGTGTGTGGGAGGATATCCTGACCTGATTTTTATTTTTTTTTAAATGGAGGGAAAGAAGACCTGAAACTTACTTGGAGTCACAACCAGTCTACTTCCACTTCCAAAGCTTAGCTTGCCAACACCACCACTGCCATACCCACAGTGCTTCCTGCCTTGACAAAAATTGCCCCATGCACAAGGAAAACAGATGTGGGTCTTTACAGTGGACAGTCTCTTCTGAGTAATAAGTTAGTTGAATTTCTAGCAGTGCAAAATTCAGCACCCATCCTATAGTAGTTACAAAGTATTAACAACAGATCAGTATTTTCAACATAGTATAATAGCAGTGAAAATGACTCAGTTCCCCAAGTAAGATTTATTGCTAAATAAAACCCTACACCTATCACTGGGTCATTAGCAACCATCCCTAACAATTAGTCACATTAAACTTTTTCCTTCAACTGTTAGCAAAGAAAACCAACCATGGAACTTACTGAAATCCAGTGCTCCCCCCCCCAAAAAAAAAATGTTTAGGTGTACTCTCATTTTCCTACTCATATTGAAATACTGCCCCTCAATGAGGCCAAACTTAGATTCACAAGACGATTAGGGGTATGCGTCCCCCTGCGTCCCCCCCCCAGAAAAAAGTACTGCTTAAATTCACCTGCAGACGAGTTCCTCTACCAAAGACCACCTTTGTGTTTGCATTCCCACAGTGCTATGAAGCCCTTAAAAAAGGCGTATTGCACCTTGCAATCCCTGACCACCTAAATTTTCTTAAGGTTGAATTTTGAAGCACATACTGAAGTATAATCCAACATATATTTCATTTTGCTGATACAGTTTTTAGCTGATCACTTTTTAACAAAAAACATTTTTTTGTCCTATAGATGGTTATTTTATGGTATAATCATATGCACGCTTACTCAGAAACCAATCCCACTGGGTTTAATGGGGCTTACTCCCAAGTAAGCACACACAGACTGTTTTAGGCTACATTCCATTGCTATAAGCTCCCTGCAAACAAATCAGGTTGAAAGCTTAATAATAATAATAATAATAATTTATTATTTATACCCTGCCCATCTGTCTGGGTTTCCCCAGCCACTCTGGGCTGCTTCCAATAAAATATTAAAATACAATAGTCCTTCAGATATTAAAAGCTTCCCTAAACAGGGCTGCCTTCAGATGTCACCTAAAAGTCTGGTAGTCGTTTTTTCCTTTGACATCTGATGGGGGGCGTTCCACAGGGCAGGTGCCACTACCAAGAAGCCCTCTGCCTGGTTCCCTGTAACCTCACTTCTCGCAGGGAGGGAACTGCCAGAAGGCCCTTGGAGCTGGACCTCAGGCAGAACGATGGGGGTGGAGATGCTCCTTCAGGTATACTGGGTCGAGGCCGTTTAGGGCTTTAGAGGTCAGCACGAACACTTTGAATTATGCTCGGAAACATACTGGGAGGTCTCAGCGGATGTTGCACTGCACACAGAGATTGGGCAAATTTGGTGCACACTATCAAGAAGAGGTTATCTGAAAGTTACTAAAGTGCTTTTGGGGTGGAGGAGTCTTTGTGGTGTGGGAGGGCATCCCTGAACTGCTACAACAGACTGGAATGAAGAGCTGAAACTTACTTGGGATCACAGCCAGTCTGGTTCCACTTCCAAAGATTAACTTCTCTGCACCCCCACCATAACCACAGTGTTTCATGCCTTGACAAAAATTACTCAGCACAAGGTTCTGGGCTAAGTTCTTGTAGCAAGTTGAGGATGCATCCTACTTTGCAGATGCAAGGCTCCATTTGGTGAGTTGTAAGAGGACAGTCTTCTATTTGAAAGTGTCCCCTATTTGAAAGACTGTCTGGTCATAGTCCAGTTAAAAAAATGAAGAACCCTAAGAAGGGACACTATAGAATTGTAGAGTTGGAAGGGACTTTGAGGATCATCCTCTCCAACTCCCTACAAAAAAGGAATATGCAACCACCCCATACAGGGATCGAACCTGCAACCTTGGTGTTATCAGCACCACATTCTAACCCACTGAGCTGTCCAAGGAGATCCATGAGGTTGCTGATCATCCACAGCTCGCATCTAAAAACTAGACAGTAGGCTGAGCAGGCACACAAGTCACAATGAAAAAAAATATGTTGGTTCTCTTAAAAAAAATAAGATAGAGGGATGATTTTTTAAATTCCATCTATTAAAAAAATAGCACATGCAAATTTTACACAAACTGGCACCATCTTTTGATATTTTTTGGGTGGTATATTCCCTTTTGGCTGGGTGTGTGTGCATAATTGGGCACCCAGTCTTACATGGTAAAGATTACTAAGTAATAAAGAATAGTTTCATAAACTACTTTGAGATTTTTGTTTCGTTTTCTTCAATCAAGTGGTGTATAGATTTTATGACATTAATAAATATAAATCAATAACTGGGTCATTTGCGATTGCTTTAACAGTCAGGCACATGAGACTTTTGGATGCATCTCTTAGCAGAGAAAATCAGCCATGAAACTTACTGGGATTCACCTGCAGAAATGTTCCTCCACCAAAGACCACCTTTCTTCCGTTGATATTCCCACAGTGATCTGAAGCCTTTCAAAAAGCCCTTGATGTCCCCGACTGCTTGAGATACATTAAGGCTGAGTTTCAAAGCAAGAGTTCAAATCCAATCCAACAGACATTTCATTTTGTTGATGCTATTAATTTTTGGTCACTATTGCTTTAAGCATTCCTAGTTATTGCCATATAGCTGGCCTTTTAAAGATGGAATCATGGGCATGATTACTTGGAAGGCACCCCCACTATGTTCAATGGGGCTTACCCCCAAGTAAGCGTGTACAGGCTGTGTGGGCTGTATATTACTCCTTGACGTGAGATTTGTATAGCCTCCCTGCAAACAAATAAGACTGAACACTTAATAAACCATGGGTATCATATCACACGTGCACACTGCAATTTTGTGCACAACATCAGAATGAGAGCTCAATAAACAGGTTGCCTGGAAGTGATCCAAATTCTCCCCCCCCCCTTTTGGGGGGGTTGCTTATGATGGGAGGGTATACTTGAACTTCTGCAACAGAATGGAAGAAATAAAGAGTTCAAACTTACTTGGAGTCACCACCAATCTAGTGCCTCTTCCGAAGACTGGCTTATAGCCAGTCCCCTGAGACACACAGTGCTTCCTGCCTTGACAAAAATTGCCCAGAGTTCAAGAATACAGTGGTACCTTGGTGTACAAACTTAATCCATTCTGGAAATCCATTCTTAAAACAAGGCATTCTTAAACCAAGGTGTGCTTTCCCATAGCAGCGGGGGACTCAATTAACAAATGGAACACACTCAACATGTTCTGCTTCCAAGGCAAAGTTCACAAACCAAAACACCTGCTTCCAGGTTTGCAGCGTTCGTAATCCAAGTTGTTCATAAACTAAGCTGTTCTTAAACCAAGGCACCACTGTAAATAGAAAAATGAGTGAACCATGGAATGATAGGTCAGGGGAATGCGAAGGCTCTCCAATTCCTACTCAAAAGGGTGGGGGGCACCTCCTTGCTTCAGTTCCCAAGCAGCCCACTTTCCACTGAGAATCAAACTTTCTGTCTGGTCTCAGCAGGGCCAAATAAACAACAGAGCATCCTCGTAACAACAAGTCACACAAACACTCACTCACTGTAGTTCATTGTGGTCCCCCCACCCCAAGATTATGTTGATGGTTTGGGGGACTGATGCTGTTCCATTTAGAAGAGATAAACACTAAGTTCTTGGGAGTGCATGGGTGAATATCAAGACTTGCATTTTTTTAAAAGAAAGAAAAAATGGAAGAGATTAAGAGCTGAAACTTACTTGGGGTCACAACCAGTCTAGTTCCACTTCCAAAGGTTAGTTTGCCTGCAGTACCACTGCCATAACCACAGTGTTTCCTGCCTTGACAAGAATTGCTCTGCATACGAGGAGAATGGGTGTGGGTCTGGTCCATGGAAGCCAATTCTTATATTCCTATTTCTCCTCTTGAATCTATTCATAATAATTAGCATATGCAAATTTTGCACACATCAGAGTCCATCTTCTTCCATGATGCATCCCCTCCTTTTGTGGTGCATGACTGGGCATCCTTAAATATCCTTAAATATCATAGGGTGCCAGGCAAAGCCTTTCCTCTATAACAAAGCCCTTATCTGTGGCCATTTAGAAGTGGGTGCGATATTGAAAAAATATTTCTTTTTCCTCTTGGTTTTAACATATTTATGTGGGAGCTTTTGTTTGCCTGTTTGCTTTGGGTTGCCCTGGGCAAGATAAAGCGACTAGCAAATTAAACAAACAAATAATCCTATCCTACATGGTAAAGGTTACATGCATTAATAAAATACCAATATTATTAACACGACTAGACAGGGGTGCGGTGAGAATGACTCCATTGCCTTTAAAAAGTTGATTTTTTAAAAAGGCCCCACCACAAACCACATTCATCATTGTGTCATTTGCAACTGTCCTCGACAATTAGCCAGACAACACTTTTTGCTCCATCTGTTATCAACGAAAATCAGCCATGAAACTTACTGGGATTCACCTGCAGAACAGTTCCTCTGCCAAAGACTACATTTTTTGTGTTTGCATTCACACAGTGATCTGAAGCCTTTCAAAAAGCCCTCTCCTTGCTACTACTGTGCCTGATTACCTAAAGTCCTTTAAAGCTTGGGTTTGAAACAAGAGTTGAAATGCAACCCAACCTACATTTCATTTTGCTGATATGGACTTTAGCTCTTGCTTTAATCATTCATAGCTTTTGTCCTATTGTTGGTCTTTTGGGGGCACAGTCTTATGCATGCTGGCTCAGAAGCTATTCCCTCTGTGTGCACTGGGGCTTACTCCCAAGTAAGTGTGCACAGGCTGTATTTTATTGCTTGATGTGACATTGTACTATCTTCCCACAAATGAATTGGGTTGGAAGCTTAATAAACCATGGATATTATATCTCTCACACACAAACCTTTACCCAGCTTCTTATTTGCACACTATTGGGAGAAAAGCGATGACAAACATAGACAGCATCTTAAAAGGCAGAGACATCACCTTGCCGACAAAGGTCCATATAGTTAAAGCTATGGTTTTCCCAGTAGTGATGTATGGAAGTGAGAGCTGGGCCATAAAGAAGGCTGATCGTCAAAGAATTGATGCTTTTGAATTATGGTGCTGGAGGAGACTCTTGAGAGTCCCATGGACTGCAAGAAGATCAAACCTATCCATTCTGAAGGAAATCAGTCCTGAGTGCTCACTGGAAGGACAGATCGTGAAGCTGAGGCTCCAATACTCTGGCCACCTCATGAGAAGAGAAGACTCCCTGGAAAAGACCCTGATGTTGGGAAAGATTGCGGGCACAAGGAGAAGGGGACGACAGAGGACAAGATGGTTGGACAGTGTTCTTGAAGCTACCAACATGAGTTTGACCAAACTGAGGGAGGCAGTGGAGGACAGGAGTGCCTGGCATGCTCTGGTCCATGGGGTCACGGAGAGTCAGACACGACTAAATGACTAAACAACAACAACAACAACATGAATGCCTGAAAGAGACCTAAGTTTTTGGTTGGTTTTTTTGTGAGGGAGGATGTTTATGGTGTAGGAGGTTATCCCCAAATTGTTACAAAAGAATGGAAAGCGTAAAGTACTGAAACTTACTTGGGGTCACAACCAGTCTAGTCCCACTTCCAAAGACTGGCTTATAGGCACCGCTCTGTTTCACACAGTGCTTCCTGCCTTCACAAAAACTGCCCAGATCTCAAGAAGAATCAGAACAACTAGCTACCCATGGAGCCCAGTGCTTTTTTTCCTGTTAAAAATGTTTAGGGGTACTCTCATTTTGACTCAAGAAAATCACTATTTTATAGTTCAAATCAGGAAAAAATAAATACAGTAAATGGACAAAAGTACAAAGATTCACAAAATGTTTAGGGGTATGCGTCCCCCTGCGTCCCCCAGAAAAAAAGCACTGATGGAGCCCAAGGTCAGGACGATGGGGAGATGCTCCAAGTTCTACTCAGGAGCATAGTGGGGAACACCTCCTTGCTTCTGTTCTGAATCAGCCCACTTTTCACCGAGAATCAAACTTTCTGCCTGGCCTCAGCAGGGTCCAATAAACCACAGGGCATCTTAGAAGCAAGAAGTCACATGCTCACAGCACTCACTTCCTATGGTCCAGTGTGGTCCTCCCACCTCAAGGGCATGATGATGCTTTAGGTGAAATTGAAACTGCTTTGCAGCCCTGGTCACTTGCTTTCGTATGCTCAGCTTGGGTGAGAGAAAGACCAAGTTTCTTGGAGGTGGGAAAATACCCTGAGATATTATTTTCTAGAAAAATGGAAGGAATTAAGAGCTGGAACTTACTTGGGGTCACAACCAGTCTGGTTCCACTTCCAAAGGTTAACTTGCCAGTGTTACTGCCATACCCACAGTGTTTCCTGCCTTGACAAAAACTGCTCAGCACACGAGAATTATTGTTGTTCTGGTCTACCAAGAACGTTCTTAATTTCTCGTGGCAAGGTGAGAACCTGTCCTACTTTACAGAGGCAGTGCTCCATATGGTGAGTTTTCTATTTGAAGGTGCCCCCTTTTTGAAAAACTTTCTGGTCCAATTCCAGTTTAAAGATCAAGAACCTTAAGGAGGAAGAGCAGGAACATCTGTGGAGTTGCCTATCGTCAACAGTTAACACCTGAACAGCAAATTGAGTAGGCACACAAGTTGCCTAATCATAGCCTCTCCATTATTTTGAGAGTTCTCCCTTTTGGGGTGATGCAACTCCTATCTTTTTGGGGTGGGAGCATGCAGGGAAATAATTGGCAACCCTATCCCATACTAAAGTAAAATAGGTATTCCTAAAATACCACTATTCTTAACATGACCAGACAGAGTAGAGTTGAAAAAGAACCCCTTCCTCTAAATAAGATTTATTGCAAAATAAAACTCAAATAGCGACCACCAGATCATTTGCATCCATTCTTAACAATCCTCACATGGTACTTTCCGTTAGCAAGGAAAATCAGCCAAGGAACTTACTGGGATTCAACTGCAGAACAGTTCCTCTACTGAAAACCACCTTTCTGTCTCTTTTCCCACAATGATCTGAAGCCCCCTTCAAAAAGCCCTCTGACCCCTTGCTTTTCCTTTAAGTCCCTTAAGGCTAAGGTTTGAAGTTAGAGCTGAAATGCAATCCAACACACATTTCGTTTTGCAAATGTGTGTGTGTGTGTTTTAGTTGCACTTGTTTTAAACTTTCCTAGTTTTTGTCCTACAGTTGGTCATTTTTGACGGTGCAATGATACTCATGCTTACTCAGAAGCTAATCCACTGTGTCTGATGGGGCTTACTCTCAAGTAACTGTGGACAGGTGGTATGTATCTTCTGGCTGCGTGTAATAGGCAACTATTCTTATATAGCAAAGCTTGCTGAGTATTAATAAAATACCAGTGTTTTCAACATGTCTAGGTAGAGGAGAGGTGAGAACAACTCACTTCCCTAAAGAGGATTTATATGAAAACAAAAACAAAACAAACCAGTAATGATCACTGGATCACTTGCAACTGCTATATCATATACTTTTTGCTCCATCTGATAGCAAAGAAAATCAGCCATGCAACTTACTGGGATTCACCTGCAGAATTGTTCCTCTACCAAAGACCACCTTTTCTGTGTTCCTATTCCCACAGTGATCTGAAGCCTTTCAAAAACCCATATTGCACCCTACCATCTCTGACTACCTTAGTTTCCTTAACGCTGAGCTTTGAAGTGAGAGCTGAAATAAAACCCAACACAGATTTCATTTTGCTGATGCAGATTTTTAACTGCACAGGTTGTGTTGGGCAGCAATTTATTGCTTGATGTGATGTTGTCTAAACTCCCTGCAAGTAAACGCTCAATAAACCATGGATGTTGTATCAAACACACCCCACACATTTTGTGCACAATATCAGAATGAAAGCTCAGTAATCAAGTTGTCTGGAAGTGTTTGTGTGGAAGGTGGCGTCTTTATGTTGTGGGAGCGTGAAGTGCTACAACAGAATAGAAAGAATAAGGAGTGGAAACTTACCTGGAGAGATAATCAGTTTAGTGCCACTTCCAAATGCGAGTTTATAGTCGTATACCCACAGTGTTCCCTGCCTTGACAAAAGAACCAAACCCACAGCGCTTCCTGCCTTGACAAAAAATGCCCAGAGCTTGGGAGAATTAGAACAGTGAGTGAATGATGGAATGAAAAGTCAGGGGAATGGAGAGACTCTCCAAGTGCTACTCAAGAAAGTAAGGAAACACATCGTTTCCCCAAAGCAGCCCACTTTCCATTGAGAATCAAACTTTCCGTCTGGCTTCAGTAGGGTTCAATAAACTACAGAGCATCCTGGGAGCAAATAGTTACACTTACTGAGGTCTGGCGTGATTCCCCCACCCTTGGCACTTTTGTTGGCTTCATTAAAGCTCTAGCTATCTATTATCTATCTATCATCTATCTATCTATCTATCTATCTATCTATCTATCTATCTATCATCTATCTATCTATCTTTCTATCTATCTATCTATCTATCTATCTATCTATCTATCTATCTATCATCTATCATCTACCTATCTATCATCTATCTATCATCTATCATCTTATCATCTCCATCCATCCATCCATCCATCCATCATCTATCATCTATCTATCTATCATCTATCTATCTTTTAATCTTTTATCATTTATCATCTATCACAGTGAATCACACTCCCTCCAAGTGTCCCTGTTTTCCGGAGACAGTCCTAGATTTACAGAAGCCACCCCAGCTTCTGATTTGATGCCAGAATGTTCCACTTTTCCTCACATCTCTGTTTTCATCCTAGAAAAATTGGAGGGTGTGGAGGACGTCACTATTTTTGTCAGAGGGTATGGAGTTATATGTCCCCCCCCCCCCAAGTCAAAGAGATAAATAACTATACAACCTTTACAAGACAGCTGAAGGCAGCCCTGTACAGTCAAGCCTCGGTTGTCGAACGTAATCCATTCCAGTAGCCTGTTCTGCTTCCGAAACGTTCGACGACTGAGGCGCAGCTTCCGATTGGTTGCAGGAGCTTCCTACACTTAAGTGGAAGCTGCGTCGAACATTCAGCTTCTGGAAAATGTTCAAAAACCGAAGCATTTACTTCCGGGTTTTCAGCGTTCGGGAGCCGAAATGTTCCAAAACGGAGCTGTTCAAGAACCGTGGTTTGACTGTATAAGAAAGCTTTTAAATGTTGAATGTTTAATTATGTTTTTATATATGTTGGACGCAACCTAGAGCGGCTGGGGCAACCCATTAAGATAGGTTGTTGATAAAGTTGTTGTTGTTGTTGAACAGGACGTCCCTATTTTCATTGGAGAAATGTTGGAGGGTATGGAATCACTCACAGGAACACAGGAAACTGGCTTAGTATATACTGAGTCAGTATACAGTATACTGAGTCCCTCTAGCTCATTTCAGTCTACACTGACTGGCAGTGACTGTCTGGGACTCTAGGCAGGGTTCACTCCCAGCCCTACCTGGAGATGCAAGGGATTGAACATAGGAACCTTCTGCATGGAAAGCAAATGCTCTACCACCAAAACAAGGCCATTCCCCTTATTCCTTCTAACAGTGAACCAAGGGGGCACTTGACAGCAGAAACTGAGCATGCTATGCAGCAATGGAATGTTGATTTGAAAATTAACATGAAAAGCAGGAGGGAGAAAGCTCCTTACATCTCATAGTGCAAGGATGGGAAACCTGGTGGTCCCTCAGATAATGCTGGACTTCAACTCCCATCAGCCATACCCAATGATCAGGGGTAATGGGAGTTGTAGTCTGGCAACTTCTGGAGGTGCTCTGGTCCCCCCATCTGTTTTAGTAGCTTGGAAAAAGGAATAGCTGTCTGTCAGGAATGCTGCACCAGAGCACTCTTGCAACGAGGATATACTGCACCATTTTGTTGCAGAACCTAGATGCGTTTTACTAAGCAGTCAAAAGGAAACAGGCAAAATTACTTGGTACTGGGATTCTTGCAGACAATCTAGTTTTGCAATCAGGTCCAGTTCTTATCTGAAAATAGAAACTGCCTTCAGAAATCAGTGGTGATTGTGGTTCTCTAACATGAGGCAAGAGCCATAGTTCTAAATTCTACCTTAAATATTTCAATCATCTGACCAGAGCTTTGGCAGCTGGCCATGGATCTGGAGGACAAGAGGAACTGATATTAGATAACTGGGATAAGTCAGGCTCAAAAAGGGCAGCCCAAAGCTCTCTATTTAATATAGTCCCCTGCTGCATGCTGATAGCAGAAACCACAAAGAAGTTCGAGATTTGAATCAGCTCCTGTGCCAGTCTAAAACCAAATGCAAACATTTCTTCCAGTAACTCAGAATCCAGAAAGCCCCCAAGAACAATAGATGTGACCATCACCTACCAGGAATCACCACTAGTCTTGTCCCAGCCCCAAAGATGACTTTCCGGTTCGACCCAGTGTCACACAGTGATCCACCCCATGACAAAAACTAGAAAGTAGGTCTTTTACCCTCTAGGACCCACCAGCCAAAACTCCATTGGAATGAAAGCTGAAAACATAGGGAAGACACTGCATAGGATAGGAACATAGGAAGGCTGCCTTATATGGAGTCAGGACATTGAGCTAGCTGATTATTCCTTGCACTGACAGGCAACAGCAGCTTTGCAGGTTTTTAAGTAGGCGGCTCTCCCAGCTCTACTTGGAAGTTTTAATGCGTATTATACTATGACCAGGCAACGTAAGCTTAAAATTTCCTCTTGGCTTAGCTAAACGTGTTTGTTCTAGAGGGACTGGTGGCTACAGGAGGCTTGCTTAAATGCTAGCTGGAGATGACTAGCAGCCAAAGGCAAACACCTTAGAAAAAAAGACTTTGAAAATTTTGAATGTGATTAGCAAGGGAGAGAGCTGAGCAGGACTCTAAGGGCAGGTGATGCTTTGGGGGAAACAGATGCAGAAGGTTAACACTGCCTGGATGGTTACTCTCCTGTAGTCAACTTGGATGAGATAGTGTCCAAGATCTTGGGGGTGTGGGAAGATACCATGAGGTGCTGTTTCCCAGAAAGAATGACAGAGTTAAGAGCTGGAACTTACTTGGGATCACTACCAGTCTAGTTCCACTTCCAAAGATTTGCTTGTTGACACCACTTGCATACCCACAGTGTTTCCTGCCTTGACAAAAATTGCTCAGGGGACATGGAGAGTGCTCTACCACTTAGCTTCAGACCTCCTCCCTCCTCTTGGGCAATGAAAGGTGATATTAATCCAACAGACTTCCTTGGCAATACAATCAGCCTCATTCCAGACCCAAAAGTAGGTTTGGGGCTTGTGTTTGATCACAGTCATACATTTCCTTGCAAAAAACCCATCAACTCACAACTCACAGTTTCGTTTTTTCTTAATTTCTCACTGTTCCAAACTTCATCTCAGTTCATTTCATTTATTCACCAATCTGTGATGTTCTTTACAAGTCTGCATGACACTTTCTTCTAATAATACACCCACATATTTCTTAATAAACACCTTTTTTGTTTGCAAGTTCCCCTGCAATTCCCCTTTACACGGATATTTCTACCTACGCAACGCAGATTTCCCCCTCAAATAATCATTTGCACATAATAGCTGAATCCACACATTTTATGTGGCTGTTTTGCTAACACTTGCTCTTTTAAATAACTTTTTTTTGGGGGGGGGGTTGAGAAATGCCATTTCAAATTTGGGAGAACTTTAAATTTCAAAATTTCAGTTCACAAATTCGTTTATGAAGCTCAAATTTTGTAAGTTTGCATTTTAAATTTTAAACACAAACAGAACTATATTTTTTGCCCGTCATTAGTGACTAGGATGGCATGCATTAAAAAATAAATAAATCCCATCATCCATGCATTATTCCAGCTCCTCTCAAAACATCAATCTCTTAGCAATTTTTTTAAAAAAAGTTGTGTGCATGGAGGTGATCTGGACTGGGGCCCTGAGAAAGGGGGTGGAGTGCTTTAACCCTTTGTAATATTAATCCCCCCCTCGCATCAGACATGCACAACCCTACTTTTTTGTTTTCCTGCAATAGTAGGCATGGGGGATGAAATCTGAGTCAGAAAAAAGTAGGAGCATGATCCAGCAAGGTTGTCTGGTGCAATCTTCTGTTTCCTCAGAAGTAAGCTTCACTTTAGCATCCTTTGTTTAAGCAAATAAGGAGAACCCTCCTGGACCAGACTAATGGCCCATCTAGTCCAGCATCCTATTCTCACAGTGGCCACCAAGATGCTTGCAGGAAAACCACAAGCAGGACCCAACCACAAGAGAATTCTCACTTCCTGTGGTCTCCAGCAACTGGTATTCAGAAGTACCACAACTTCCAACCAGGCAGAGCATAGCCATCATGGCTGGTAATACAGAATACTATTAGACTCCAGCCACATAAATTTCTTCCTTTCCTAAATATTCCCATACCACCAGCAGCACCATCCATCTCAACCTTATGCAAAACATCTAACACTTACTGGGTGTGATGAGAAGTCTCGAGCCAGCGCCAAAGACGGTTTTGTAACCACCACCACCGCCATCCCCACAGTGATTTGGTCTCAGACAAAAACTCCAGCAAACAAGCCAGAAACTGGTATAATGGGCACATCTTACATAGGGAAAAAGCTTGGGATTGGGAGCATGGAAGCTGTAATCCAGTACAAAGTCCAGTAAACAACTACATGTTTGCATTCATTTCAAGGGAGGGAGGTTAGGGGTACAGCAGATGCTTCAAGTGGAAATGGGGAGGTCTGTGTGGCCCCTTGGGGTTCCCATCCAGTATCTGGAGAGCACAGCATTAACTACCCTATATTCCATATCTGCACAGATGGCATACAACAAGTGACCTTCTTTGCCAACCAGGCAATACTGGAACAAATGAACTAGTGCAGTCTGCTTTTCACCTTTGTGAGCATTAAAGAGATGGAAAGCAGAGACTAAGATGTACAGCAGAACTGAGGAACCTGTGGCCACAAATCCCTCTTACTGTTGGAGCCACGGAAAACAAATTGACTTTGACAACGAATCATTTGCCCCATTGATTTCAGCGGGACCTAATTTCAAGTAATTTGTGATAGGTCAATCCTTAATCCTCATACCTATTGGGTTTGTGTTTATGCATCCATAGACAATATAAATTAAATAAGGAGAAATAAGGAGTTTTAAACATGATCAGCATATTAAATTTTCTTGGTTCTCTACTGTATCAGGGAGAGCCCTAGATGGTCTCAGTAGCTGGCAAGTCTTGGAACAAAGACAGTGGAAGCCACAAGAACCTAACCATATAAGAACCATGTGGGGGGGTGGGTGCCTCCTAATGACTTGAGCATCAGTTAGCATCTGCAGATCTTGGATGTATAGCATGAAGTCCTCTTTCCTTAGGGTCAGAGATGGAGAATGAGGTTGGTTGTATGGGTCTCAGGTTCTCAGATCTCTGCCCATCTGCCAGGGGTACCAATTTGAAGAAAATATTAGAGGGGCCCATGGAAGCCCCATCCCAAATAATCAATCACACAACATGATACATGCACACCATTTGGATGGCAATGTCCATCAACTTTGGAGGAGCACAGCCCCTCAAATATTTTAGGGGGGGGCAAAGGGACCTCAGCCCCTAGGAGTTGGCTCCTATGCCATTTGCAAAGCTCTGTACGAGGTCTCAGGTGTATCCTCTTTGTTTTATCTCTCCCCCTCCCTAATCCTAATCAAATCCAGATTTGATGTAAGCATAAAAGTAGTAGAACCATTGCAGTGTTCTAGAGCTAGTATTAAGTGGCTACAGTATCAATGTGGGCAGGGTGGGAGAATCACACATTACAAAATTATTGGGGAATGAATTCTTTAGCTATGAGACCTATTAGCATGGAATAAAGATTCCATGATTGAGGTGGTTACAATAATAATAGTAATAATTTATTATTTATACCCCGCCCATCTGGCTGGGCTTCCCCAGCCACTCTGGGCGGCTTCCAAAAAAATATTAACATACTTTAATACAGAATACAACACTTTTGCTACCATATGCAGCAGTGAAAGACATGACCTTGGTGCTATGCTTGCATCTGGTGGGTCTTAGGGAGAAATAGATGGTTTTGTTAGATCAGGAATGGGGAAATGGGGACCCTGAAGATATTTTTGGACCACAACACCTACTTTCCCTGACAAAGTGGCCATGCTGAAAAGGAATAGGATCTCCGTCTTTGGATCAGATGAAATGTCCAGTCCAGTCTGAATGCATAATTTGAAATTATTATTTTTAATGACTGGAAGGCATACCGAGCACAGAGAACCATATAAAAATGCATGCTTGCGTTTTCCATATATTTTATATTACTTACTTGGCTTCACAGCTAATCTTGTTCCTTTCCCAAAAATGACTTTGTAGCCTCCAGTATCCACACAGTCCTACAGGTCATAACAAAAACCCAGCAGCTGTGTGGATGACACTCAGGGAGAACTTCCTAGAAGTAACTTTTAACTGATATCTCTAGAACAACAGAAGTAATACGGGGTCACAACACTTACTTGGTCTCACAGTCACTCTAGTCCCACTGCCAAAGGTTAGCTTAGCATAGCCTTGTGAGGCCCACAGTGTTTCCTCCCTTGACAAAAAATGCCCAGGAGAACTTTGAAGGAAGTCTAGAACTAGCCAGTGGAGGATAGTGATGTTCTCAGATCTTTACATACCCAACGTGAGAAATTCTTTCCAGCTGAGAAAATACCATTTTCTTCACTAGAAACTAAAAAAGAGTTGTCCGATTCAAAGAATATATTTTCTTTATTTTCCACTGGAATTAATCTCCTCTTAATTTTTCACTCTAATTTTGGACTCAGGGGGACCAGCAAATTATGGACCATTCTGAGGCCACTAAACACTGGTCTAACAGACTTCCATTTCCCACATTTCAGTAGCCATTTCTTAAAGCAGAGTTGGGGGCCCTCAGTCGAGGGCCCTTCTGGGTAGCCTTTTGAGGGCCAAATGCCTGAGCTAGGTGGGGCCACAGGCAGAAGAAGACAGAGCAACACATGCACCTTTCACAGCAGTCTGGTTTCTACACATGCTCACACACTCCTCTCTAGCATTTATCCAGACAAGGGTGGGGCATTGGCCATAAATTTGTTTTAATGCACCTGAAAAGGATCGTGTCTGGTTCTAGAATTCACAGGTGAACATAGTTTAGTATATTGTACAGTGCTGCGTCAAACTCTCTTCCTCTATTTTGCAAAAATAAAATAAATCATGTCAAGATTATGACCAAAAATTGTAGAAAGAAAGATGGAAGAAAGGAAGGAAGGAAATAGTTTGGACAAGGCAGATATCGTAACTTACTGGGTCGGATAAGGAGCTTTGTCCCCAATCCAAAAGTTATCCTGGTTTGATCACACAGTGATATTCACTTTTGCATAAAGTTATGCACCTGGGACAGGCACGAGAACAGCATTTGTTGGCTTAGAACAATGGTCCTCCCTGGCTATAGTCCTGGGTTGGAGAACCTGTGTCCCTCCAGATATGATTGGCCTCCATCTCTCATCACCATAACTAAGGTTAGAAGAAGAAGAAGAAAGCCAAGACGTACCAGGAATCACCATCACTGTTGTCCCAGGCCCAAAGATGACTTTCTCACTTCCCCATGATCCACACAGTGACCCATCCAATAACAAAAACTACAAAACCACCCACATCCTTTCTGTTTATAACGTTATACTACCTACCCCATTGTGTCAGCTACCAAATACAATGACCTGTGATATCTATTTTTCCAACTTACTTGGAAGTACACTCAGCCTTGTACCAGACC
Organism: Podarcis siculus; assembly: GCA_034642415.1. NCBI lineage: Eukaryota > Metazoa > Chordata > Lepidosauria > Squamata > Lacertidae > Podarcis > Podarcis siculus. The sequence goes on from JAXCMG010000111.1 coordinate 1,404,147, forward strand.
CTAAGACGAACTTGACATTGTTATTATTCACAGTAGTGCAACCCTTTACAAGAACTCACCCACTCTAGGCATTGCCATTGAGCCAAAACCTGCAATTAAACACCTGTCCATTAGGTGCTGGTTTAGCACCACAAAGATCCACACCAGTGACTCCTAGACTGACCCTTTTTGTCCTCCTATCTAGATAAGGTAAAGGTAAAGGTACCCCTGCCCGTACGGGCCAGTCTTGACAGACTCTGGGGTTGTGCGCCCATCTCACTTAAGAGGGCGGGGGCCAGCGCTGTCTGGAGACACTTCCGGGTCATGTGGCCAGCGTGACAAAGCTGCATCTGGTGAGCCAGCGCAGCACACGGAAACGCCGTTTACCTTCCTGCTAGTAAGCGGTCCCTATTTATCTACTTGCACCCGGGGGTGCTTTCGAACTGCTAGGTTGGCAGGCGCTGGGACCGAACAACGGGAGCGCACCCCGCCACGGGGATTCGAACCGCCGACCATGCCATCGGCAAGCCCTAGGCGCGGAGGCTTTTACCCACAGCACCACCCGTGTCCCTCCTATCTAGATACACCTCTGTAAATTTTCAGTGTTTGAAATTTGAAGGCTTGTTACACTGAACACAGGCACATGCTCTCTCTGGCCCAAAGATTATCCTCCCTGTCCCAAAATTCACAGTGATCCACCCAATGAGAACCCCACTCAAATTGTTATAATATGTCTTTTCTAATATGCCTTTTGGAAGTTAGGAATTGACAATCAAAACCCAAGACACGGTATAATATTTATCCCATTGTATGAACTATCAAATGTCATAATCTATTATGTCTCTTCTGCCTACTTACTTGGGAGTACGCTCAGCCTTGTACCAGACCCAAAGGTGAACTTGTAGTTGCTATTGCCCACAGCAGCACAACCTCTTACAAAAACCCATCAGTATTGCCATTGAGCCAGAGCATCCATCTTACAAAAACCCATCAGTATTGCCATTGAGCCAGAGCATCCATCTAAGCTCCCATCTATTTGGTATCCATTCTGGACCATCAATATCCATCCTAGTGACTCATGGACTGAACCATTTGTCCTCCCACCCAGTTCCTCCTCTTTTGCCATTTTTTTCATGATGCATTTGCTCTCTTATTTATTTTTATTTTTACAATGGCACTGCATAATTAGGCACTCTTCCCTACATGACAGATATGTCCAACATAACAAGGCAGAGTAGAAATGAAAAAACAGTCCCTTCCCGAAATAAGATTGAAACCCTTGGAGTGATCAATGCAACTGCCCTTAACAAAAATGGAAATGGAAATTTGTCAACATTTTAGTGTGAATTTCTCCTGATATTCAGCTGTTTTGTATGAAATTTTGACTAATCCACATATTTTTGTGAAGCAGTTTTCCCATATGCGATGCTTTTTTGCCACAGTGGATGCATTTTTGTACCCATTACGTGACTGGAGAACTGCAATGAAGACACCCCATTTCTAAAGTCCCCTGCAAAAATCACACTACAATCAAATTCACACACTCTTCCACAATCCAGATCCAAACAAAAAAACAGATGCCACCATCACCTACCTACCAGGAGTTACCACCAGTTGTGTCCCAGTCCCAAAAGTTACTTTCCGGGTTCCCTGAGATTCCACACAGTGATCCACCCAATGACAAAAACTGGAAAGTAGGTCAGATTCTTCAAGGCTATATTGCACAAGTCAGGAATCTCACCCTCTAGAATCCCCCTACAAAACTCCAAAAGAATGAAAGCAGCAAACACAGGAGGGACAGTGCAAAGGAAAGCTGCTTTGTACTGAGTCAGACCATCAGTCAATCCTGGCCCTACATGCAGATTATTATAGTGAGGCAATAAGATTTAGAATTGGCTTGAGTGTAGCTAGTAGCTGGATGTGTTTATTGTAATGGGCAGTGATAGCTCTAAGAGGCTTGCTTAAATACTAGCCACTAAAACCAAATTCCTAAGTTTTTTCATAACTCATATTTGAAAATTCAGGAGCCGCCATCACCTACCAGGTAAAGGTAAAGGTAAAGGAGCCCTGGATGGCTAAGTCCAGTTAAAGGTGACTATAGGGTTGCGGTGCTCATCTCACTTTCAGGCCGAGGGAGCCGGCATTTGTCTACAGACAGCTTTCCGGGTCATGTGGCCAGCATGACTAAACCGCTTCTGGTGCAACAGAACACCGTGACTGAAGCCAGAGCACACAGAAACGCCATTTACCTTCCCACACAGTGGTACCTATTTATCTACTTGCACTGGTGTGCTTTTGAACTGCTAGGTTGGCAGGAGCTGGGACAGAGCAATGGGAGCTCACCCTGTCATGGGGATTTGAACCACCGACCTTCCAATCAGCAAGCCCAATAGGGGCTCAGTGGTGACCTTCATGTTTGACCCAGATAACACACAGAGATTCGGACTGTGACAAAACCTAGCAAAAAGGTCCTATCCTTTCCCCTGAAGTACAGACGTAATGGATTTCACCCTCTAGTACCCACCTAAAAAAAGCTCCATTGGAAATAAAGGTGGAACCCAGGTATGTGCAACTTACCAAATGCAATAAAGAGGAGTTATATTATTTCAGCAGACTTACTTGGCAACACGACCAGCCTCGTACCAGACCCAAAGGCAGGTTTCAAGCCTTGGTTGTTACCCAGTGATACATTCCTTAACAAAAACTCACAAATTGCCAATTTTCTTTTCTGTGTTCCAACTTTAACTTCAGTATCTTATGATGATTTTCACAAGGTCTGGATTAAAATTTCTCCTAATACCCAGATTTGCCCCTAACAGTGGATAAGAGGGTGAAGCAAAATATTTTATGGGGAGAGGAAGAATAAAGTAAGGCTGAGTATTTGGGCAGGCAGATGGAACAAAAGAGGATCCCTGAAGAATAGAAAGGTAAAGGGTAAAGGGACCCCTGACCATTAGGTCCAGTTGTGGCCGACTCTGGGGTTGCGGCGCTCATCTTGCTTTATTGGCCGAGGGAGCCGGTGTACAGCTTCCGGGTCATTTGGCCAGCATGACTAAGCCACTTTTGGCAAACCAGAGCAGCACACAGAAATGCCATTTACCTTCCCGCCAGAGCGGTACCTATTTATCTACTTGCACTGGCTTGCTTTCAAACTGCTAGGTTGGCAGGAGCAGGGACCGAGCAACAGGAGCTCACCCCGTCGCGGGGATTTGAACCTCCAACCTTCTGATCAGCAAGTCCTAGGCTCTGTGGTTTAACCCACAGCAGCACCCGTGTTAAAGGCTGAAACTTACTTGGTGTAACAAGCAGTCTACTGCCACTTCCAAAGACTGGCTTACTGAAACTTGTACCAGACCCACAGTGTTTCATGCCTTGACAAAAATGTTCAAAGGCATGAGGAGAAGGGTGATTTTGAGATGCATTTCAACACGAATCTGTGAAATGGCTGACAACAACGACCTTCCTCACACCTGGGCCTGAACACAAAACATCACTTTGGCTTAAACTCCCTCCCCCCACCCAATTTCCCCCTCATCTCAGCAGTATGATTTTGGAAATCAATTCCACACAGATATTGTAAACCAACTGGGAGTCAGAAATCCTTGCAGATCTACTTGCAAATCGCCCAGAGATCTATCCAGAGATCAAAACACACCTTTAAGCTGTCCCTGCTTTAAGATGCCATTAAAAGGCCTTGTTATGAGGCACAGAATCATATAACTGTAAAGTTGGAAGGGACCCTGAGGCTCATCTAGTCCAACCCCCTGAAATTTATTATTATTATTATTATTATTATTATTATTATTATTATTATTATTACTATTACCCCTCCCATCTGGCTGGGCTTCCCCAGCCACTCTGGGTGACTTTCAACCAAATATTAAAAACAGTAATGAATCAAACATTAAAAACTTCCCTAAGCAATGCAGGAATACGCAGCTGTCCCATACGGGGACAGAACCTGCAACCTTGGCATTATCAGCAACACACTCTAACCAACTGAGCTATCCATAGGAGGCACGATGTCAGATTTGAAACCTTGGGTCTTCCAGGTCCTGACAGATGCCTAGATTCTGCTTGTCTTTGGACATACCTGGCTGGATTGTTAAGCTGGTCCCCTGGCCAAATACCTGCTTCCCATAACTAGCTGTGCCTGCACAGTGAAAAGGTGCTTTACCAAAACTGCAGGAAGAAAATAGCTGGTATTGGATACCCTTTTCCACTCTACTCACCAAACAAACCCAATCTCTCCTCTGAAAACAACCCTTTTTGGATGGAACTAAATGTTGGATTTAGTTCCTCGTCCCCAAACTGAAAAAGACTTTGGGAGTGAATCTGCATTATTTTCCCACCGCCTTTTGAAACCCCAGGGGAAAGTTGTGGTTCAGTGGCAGGGCATCTGCTGAGCATCTCCAGGTATGGCTGGAAGAGATTACTTGCCTCACCCCAAGTAATCAGTGTAGACAACCCACAGTTAATGAACCACTGGTCGGACACTGTATAAGGCAGCTTTCCATGGTCCTAAAATCCGCTTGCTCTCAACTTTTCAGACTGCAACCTCCATGAGGACGTTTGTCCTTATGCAATTCTGCAAAGCTCAAAGTACGCTGGTGCTACAGCATGAATAACACTGAGGTAGAACTCAGGTTGATGACTGAAGATAAAGCAGGCAATGCCTTCCCCAGCCTAAATTATGAAATATATAATTTGTTTTATTCAAACGACATAAAAAAATGTATTGGGTGAACTTCCTTGTAGTCAACTTACTGGGGTGAACTCTCAGCCTCGTTCCACTACCAAATACAGGTTTGAGATTTCCTCCTGCATTACACTGTGAAACAGACCTTTACTTTATCTGCTCAGCTGAGATTCACTTGACTAGCTAGGCTTGGCTGATGAAAGGGGCAGGGGTTTTCCAAGCAAAATCTGCCCATCAAAATTCATTTGCCAACATTTGAATCAATGATCTTTGAATGCTATCTTTTGCACTATACCACTTATGGGTGCTGTGCATTTTTACAGCTTTAAATATTTGCATCTTTGTTTATCTATTTTTGGTTCAGCGCTACCCATCAGTTCAGTACCTACCAAGTACTTACACCAAAAGGTGTATCTGGGCATTTATCTTGGGTGCAAAACAGGGGAAATTTTTCCTCCCCGAGGGCCACATTCTCTTCCAAGGGCCACATGCAAGTAGTGAATGGGGATAAGGGTAGAAGTGGTCAGAGAAACAATGTCAGTATTACTACTGCACAGTAGATTAGTTTACACACATAAACACACATCCTTCTCTGTTCTCCAACCAGACAAGCAGGAGTCATTATCAGAGTTTAAGGTCACATTTTTCTGAACCGAAAACACTTGTGGGAGGGGAGGCAGGCTGTGGTCTTTGCTGAGGGTGAGATTTCTGTGGAGATTTCTGGGGGCCAAAAAGTGAACCATGGAGGGCCACCTGAGATTCCCCAACCCTAATATAAAAGGGAGGAGTTTAGTGGATACAATAGATTTTAAGAGCTTTAAATATATGCATTCATATTTATTTATCATTGATTCAGTCCTGCCCTTCCATTCAGTATCAGCAGAGGATAAATTAAGCAGCAGGTTTGTACATCTGACACATAATTACTTGGTGTCACCATCAGTCTAGTTCCACTTCGAAACAATGGCTTACTGAAGGTACTGCCAGACCCACAATGTCCCACACCCTTAAAAAAAATAGACAAGGCCACATGGAGAACATAGAGAAAAGGATGGGGAACCTGTGGCTCTTCAGATGTTCTTCAGATGTTGGACTCCTCCCTTCAGCCCCAGCAAATGCAATGGTCCAGCAATGCAAGCAATGGTCCAGAATGATGGGAGTTGTACTTTAGCAGCATCTTGAGGGCCACAGGTCCCCCACCGCTGACAGACAGTGAAGAGGGGACCATAAAGAATGAGGGACTGAGGAATGGGCTTTGACAAAGTAGATTGCAGGCACAGCAGTGATAGGGACTGTCCTGATAAAAGGGGTAGTCGGAGTTGGGATTAGTTATTTTTTCATTTATTCTAAATAGCCAGCATTTTTTTAAAAAGAAAGTTTAAAACTTACTTGGATAAACTTTCAGTCTTGTCCCACCTCCAAATATAACTTTGTTATTGCTTCCAAAATCGCACAGTGGAACAGAGCTTTGCAAAAACTGGCTGGCAACGTTTGGGGTGAGGGAGTTTCAAGCAAACTTTGACACGTTTTTGGAAAACAAATTGAGAATTTTTGGATTGTATCCAATAATAGTCATATGCAGAGCAGACCGATTGAAATGAGTAAGCATGTCTAATTTAGGTTGATTAACTTCAGTGAGTGTACTCTGATCATAACTTAGTTATCGGGTCATTAAGCAAGCAAACAAGCAAGCAAGCGAGCAAGCGAACAAGAAAGAAAGAAAGAAAGAAAGAAAGAAAGAAAGAAAGAAAGAAAGAAAGAAAGAAAGAAAGAAA
>JAXCMG010000111.1:1410609-1422515 GCA_034642415.1 Podarcis siculus
AAAGAAAGAAAGAAAGAAAGAAAGAAAGAAAGAAAGAAAGAAAGAAAACAATATTACCAAGAAGGGGGTACTTATGTGTTTAGAAATTTTTCCAGTTTTTGAATTTGTGCAGAATTTCATCTCTACTGTTATTAGTTATTTCTCCCTATACAAACTGGTAGCTCCATCTTTATCTTTTCTCATAGAAACTATAGCCTTAAGTCAAGCAAGTTACTCAAGCTCTTTTCTTTAGTGATGAGCTTTCAAGCCCTCTCCCATCAACTGAGAATACCCACAGGACATGAAGCGGAGCTCTGCAGAACGCCCAGGTCATGTTCAAACATGAAAGCCACATGCCCAAAATTCACAATGATTAATACACATTTATGAAATTATGTTTTTCCACCTTATAGGGGTGGTTCAGAACAACCCCAGCAATATAACACAGGGCAGGAAGGAGTCATTTTGGAGCTGGTATTGTTAACCAACAGGAGGTCAGAAATCATTCCTGATCTACTTGCAGATCACCCATACATCAATATCTTCTGCTTTTGTGCAAAACAGGCATGGAAAATCTTTCTGCTAAGATGAAACAAATTGCTAGGGAGTGATTTACTTTGTAAGTTTTCTGGGCCATTCCCATTTAAAGTACATCTCTGAGCAGCTATCAATGCTAGACAAATATTAACCAGGCGAAAGCAGAAAGAGTCTCAAAACATAAGTGGGAAGGGATAGCTTTTTAAATATCTGAAATAGCTACTAAAAGAGCGGAAATTGAGCATCGTATTTGTACATTTCAGACATACGTACTTGGTGTCACAATCAATCTAGTTCCACTTCCAAACACTGGCTTACTGTAGGCACTGTTAGAACCACAGTGGTCCAGACCCTTACAAAAAATAGACAAGAACACCAGGAGGGCATAGAGGGCGAATGGGGAACCTGTGGCCACCCAGATGTTGTAGAACTTTAGCTCCCTTCAGCCCCAGCCAAAACCCAGGAGAATGGGAGCTCTCATCCAGCAATATCTGAAGAGTAATAGGTCCCTCAACCGTGGCAGAGAGTGAGGACCTGAGCACAGAGAATGAGATACTGCAAAACAACTAGTGTACAAGGAAGTATTCCAGAATGTGGTGATATAATGGGTAGTGGGACTTGCGAGTAATTGGATTTCCATCTGTTCTGGAGAACTAGCTGAAAGAAAGTGTTAAGACTTACTTGGATAAACGCTCAATCTTGTCCCACCACCAAATACAACTTTGTAGCCACCTCCAGAATTACACAGTGGAACAGAGCTTTGCAAAAAGTGTCAGAGAACATTTTTTGATAGTAATTTGAGAAACTCAAGCAAACTTTGACATTTTGGGGAAGGCAACTTGAGAATCAATAAACAGCTGAATATTAAAGAGGTAGAAAAGTTAGGGTCAGGGAAAAACACACCATTTATTCCAGAGAACTAGGCTTTGTTTGTGTTGAACTATTGCAACTTACTTGGATAAATCCTGAGCCTTGTCCCACCTCCAAATGTAACTTTCCTGCTGTTTCCCACATTACACAGTGCAACAGACCTTTGCAAAAACTGTGGCAGTATATTATACAGTAGATATTAACTTGGGTCATGGGAGTCTCAAGCAAATTTTGACCTTTTGGAGGGCAATTTGAGAATCAATATTCCTGTGTGATTTTTAACAAAGCAAGATTGACAATGAGCAAGTGCTTTCCAGTTGAAAAATCTGCCAAATGTGTTGTGAAAAATTTGTGTTCAAACACAGAAGTCACAGACCAGATCAGTCATAGCAATTTCACCACAGTTATGGAATTATTCCCCCCTCCCCCTTAGTGGATGTTGCAAGAAGTTTATCCTGAGCATCCTTAAGTCCTTTTTGCCCCAGGCATTTGGTGGTGGAGTGGTTATTTTAATTATGTTTTATTTAGTTCACATTAGATCATGTACCTGCTTTTGAATTATGGTGCTGGAGGAGACTCTTGAGAGTCCCATGGGCTGCAAGAAGATCAAACCTACCCATTCTTAAGGAAATCAGCCCTGAGTGCTCACTGGAAGGACATATCCTGAAGCTGAGGCTCCAAGACTTTGGTCACATCATGAGAAGAGAAGACTCCCTGGAAAAGACGCTGATGTTGGGAAAGATGGAGGGCACAAGAAGGGGACGACAGAGGACGAGATGGTTGGATAGTGTTCTCGAGGCTACCAGCATGAGTTTGACTAAACTGCGGGAGGCAGTGGAAGACAGGAGCGCCTGGCATGCTCTGGTCCATGGGGTCACGAAGAGTCAGACACGACTAAACGACTAAACAACAACAACAAGATCATGTACCATCTGTATCTGAGACACCATGGGTTATAAGCATTCCACCCAAAGCTTGAGAAACATCCAGTTTGCATAGGGACATAGGAAGCTGCCTTTTACAAAATGACATTGGTGCGTCTGAATCAATATTGTCTACCCTGACTGGTGACTGCTTTCCAGCGTTTCAAGCAGGGGACATTCCCAGCTGTGCCAGGATATGCCCAGGATTGAACCGGGGACCATCTGTTGGCAGAGCAGATGTTCTTTTATAGAGCTATGGGCTTTCCCATACGAAAAAACACCAAACACACAAACCTTTCTTCCTAAATACCTAATGGGGTCCACAGATGTGGTGAAGTTACTTCTCTGAAGACCCAGACTGGGAATGAATCTGGTTGCTTCTGACCTACCTGGCTGGATGGCTAATCGGGTTCCCAGACCAAACGTCACTTTCCCATAGCTGCCTGTAGTTAGGCACACTAAGAAAACCCTTTACAAAAATGGCAGGTGAATAAATGGCTGCTTTTTGCTTTCCTATCATCTGTTCAAGTTAAATAGACATTGGACTGCCATGATCCACAACTGAAACAGAGCCTATGTTAGCAGCTGTGAACACACTTACCTGGAAGTAAGTCCAAGTGAGCTCAGTGAGGTTTACTTCCAAGGAGTGACCAGGAGAAATTTGATTCACTTCTCATTTAAAGGCAAGCCTACCTAATCTGTACCTTCCAAAGCAATACATAAACCAAAGCACAGCCATCCTTTGAAATTCACACCTCTTCCGTTTTTTTGCAAGGCAGTTTTCAGCCAAGTAAAATGTGTATTAAAACTTGAAATGCATATGCATAACATATGCGTATATTGATGAGAATAAAATAGAAAAATGAAATCTATTTGGGGAAATTGGAAATAAAAATGTAAATTTCATATGTAAGTGTGTGTATAGAAGGGGAGATTCACACTAAACTGTTAATTAATTTTCATGAGGAACTACTCCTGCTAAGGAGGTGAGATAACATTGCGACATTTTGTTGCAGGTCCTACTTTTCATGTGTGTGAGAGAGATAGAAATTCTCTGTGTAAGACACAACTTGTGAATAGATTTCTCTCTCTCTCTCATGCACACACACACACACACAGAGGTTGCCATATCTAGAAGAGCAAAAAAGAGGACAATCTGAGCTGCTGCCAGTCTGAGCCTGGGAATGAGGTGCATGGGCACTGCGGCGGCCCTGCATGCCCCTTTCCCTGGCTCAGGCTGGCAACAACCACAGCAAGCAGAGCAGCCTATGTCTGTGCCCGAGCCACCCATGCCCAAGTCACCCCACCCCCACCTGGACATTTCCTTTAATTTGTAAAAATCCCCCTGGATGGGCAAGTTGGTCCCCCCAAAGAGGACATGCCCAGGAATTCCCAGACATATGGCATCCCTAACACACACACACACACACACACACATTTTAATGGCAAAGAATGCCCAACACAAAAGCAACATATGATATGCTATTTATCTCTTTGCTTACAATATCAAATGCAACTATCTGTGAGGTTTATTCTTCCTACTTACTTGGGAGGACAACCAGCCTTGTCCCAGACCCGATGGTGAAATCATAGTTATTGCCCACAGCAACACAACCCTTTACAAAAACTCATCAGTGCTAGGCATTGTGTCAGGCCAGCAAAGGTGACTAGCATCCTGACATTCAAGCAGAGGAGGTCAACCACTTCATATTTCATCTCCCAGAAGCTGGAGGGTGATGGCAATGGACAGTGCAATTCTCTATCGTGATATCCAACTAAGTCATACTCAGAGGAGACACCCTTCAAATGAATGGAGTTACCATATTTTTCCATGTATAAGACTAGGTCCCCCCCCCCTAAAAAATAATGTCAAAAATTAGGGGGCATCTTATACATGGATATATCTCCCCCATTTTATTAACTCTGAGTCCTCAAAATAGGTGGCGTCTTATACATGTGGGCGTCTTATAGGAGGAAAAATACGGTATGTTGCTTAGTTCCATTGATTTCAATGGTGCCTAATGTTTGCGACCACCCATATATGCATACATATGGATCAAATGGTGAGTTAGCTGGAAGAAAATAACCCAGTAACTCAGACAAAAACAAAAAAACCAAGACATAACAGGAATCATCATCACTGCTGTCCCAGGTCCAAGGGTGACTTTCCACCCTGACCCAGAAACCACAAAAACAAAAACTTCAAACCACCCACATCCTCTCTGTTTATAATATGCCTTTCAGAAGTTATGGATATAACATACAGAAACACCTTCATTTTAGTCAAACACACAGGCAATAGATGATATGGTATTGATCCCATTCCATATGTTATCAAATATAATAATCTGTATTGTCTTTTCTTCCTACTTACTTGGGAAGACATTCAGTGTTGTACCAGACCCAATCGTGAATTTGTTGTAGTTATTGCTCACAGTGACACAACCCCTTACAAAAACCCATCAGCGCTAGGTGTTGCTGTTGAGCCAAAGCATTCATTAAAATGCCCTTCCACTGCATTTTCATCACTTTGTTCCCCATCCCTTTTCCTTCTGTCTGACACCCCAGGCTAGAGCTGTGCCAGAAGTCCCAAGTTTGATCCCAAGAATTTCCAGGCATTGCTAGGAGAGACCTCTGCCTGAAAAACAGCTTTGCCAGTCAGTATGGACAATGCTGAACTAGAAAGACCCATGATCTGACTCAGGGTGAGGCCACTTCTTATATTCTCCAGAACACCATTCCTTGTATAATGCAGTTTCTCACGTTCTGAAGGTTCCCTCCCAGACAATAGATTGCCAACTCCATGGTGGGAAGAGCCCATTTTTGCACTTATACAGCTCTGTAAAGGTGGGAGGATGCCTGTTTTAATATCTGAAATAGTAGCCAACAGAGGGGAAATTAAGCATCATGTTTGCAACATCTCACATGGACTTACTTGGTGTCACGACCAATCTAGTCCCACTTCCAAACACTGGCTTATTGTAGCCACTGCCAGACTCACAATGATCTACACCCTTACAAAAAGTAGACAAGGCCACAAGGAAGTCAACAAGTACAAAGACATCTCTCGGCAGCATGCAAAACTGAGGGCTCATCAACACTTTTGCCTGAGCCGTATTTTGATTGTATTGCATATCAATTACCGTATTTTTCGCTCTATAAGACGCACCAGACCATAAGACGCACCTAGTTTTTGGAGGAGGAAAACAAGAAAAAAAAATTCTGAATCTCAGAAGCCACATAGCAAGAGGGATTGCTGTGCAGCGAAAGCAGCGATCCCTCTTCCTGTTCTGGCTTCTGGGATAGCTGCGCAGCCTGCATTCGCTCCATAAGACGCACACACATTTTCCCTTACTTTTTAGGAGGGAAAAAGTGAGTGTTATAGAGCAAAAAATACGGTATTTCCCCTGAATCTGAGAACTTTCCTTTTCTCCCACTCACAGCTATAAAGTCCAATCTTACTTGCTGCATTGAAGTTCGGCTAAGCAGAAGCTCTCTTCAGATTTTCTGTGCATCTGATTACAGCCAATTCAGAAGGTAAACTCTTATTTTCACAAGGAACAGCCATGGAGCAACAAAAAAGATCTGAGATCCAAGGGAATTGGTGGTACGCAATGCGATCAAAATATGCATCAAGCAAAAGTTTGGATGAGGCTTTTCTGGCTGCTATGAACATCGCAGACTCGGATTTTAATACTTCTTGATGGGCTGCACTGACAGATAAACACTTGCTTCTTTTTATTTCAGTTTTGACTCCCCTTGTCACCTCTATGACAAGGTTGTTTTCTACTATTAGAATTGTGCTGATAATTTATTTTAATAAATACCAATATTAACAAGGAGGACAGCAGAGGAGTCCCAATACAGAATTATGGTGTGTGTGTGTGTGTGTGTGTGTGTGTGTGTATGGAGGGGGCTACATTTTGATGTCTGAAATAGTTGCCAACAAAGAGAGTTGGGAGTTGACCACAACATTTCTGCTTCTCAGACATACATATTGTAGGTACCACTAGACCCACTGTGTTCATTTCCCTTACCAAATATTACACACACACACACACACACACAGAGAGAGAGAGAGAGAGAGAGAGAGAGACTGAAGAGGAGAATATAGAGAGTGATTTTTTTAAAAACTAAATGGGGGCTTGGAAGTGATTCAGATCAGAATCCTGGCAAGGGGGTGGGAGTGCAGCTTTAACTCTTTGTAATTCTGTTTCAGGCTACTGTACCCGCAAACACACACACACACACACAGTACATTTCTGAGCACAATTCAAAGTGTTGGTGTTAACCTTTAAAGCCCTAAATGGCCTCGGCCCAGTATACCTGAAGGAGCATCTCCACCCCCATCGTTCTACTAGGACACTAAGGTCCAGCACCGAGGGCCTTCTGGAAGTTCCTTCATTGTGAGAAGCAAACCTACAGGGAACCAGGCAGAGGCCCTTCTCAGTAGTGGCGCCCGCCCTGTGGAACGCCCTCCCATCAGATGTCAAAGAGATAAACAACTACCTCACATTTAGAAGACATCTGAAGGCAGCCCTGTTCAGGGAAGTTTTTAATGTGTGACATTTTAATGTATTTTTAATCTTTGTTGGAAGCTGTCCTGGGGAGGCCCAGCCAGATGGGCGGGGTACAAATAATAAATTATTATCATCATCATCATCATCATCATCATCATCATCCTTAGTTGTGTTTTGGGAAACCTCTGCTCTCCGCCTAGTTTGTAGTTGCCAGGTATGTACAGAAACTTGAACAGAAAAGTCCCTGCTTCAGTAGGGACTTCAGTAAATGCTGGCAGTTCAGGTGGAAGGGAGTTTCATACTTCTCTCTATCATATACCACTTGTTCACCTTTCCCTCTGAACTAAAAAGCTCTTAAATATTGCAACATTTGCTCTCAGGAGAATTTCTACAGTTCCTTGATTATTATAGGAGTCTGTTTCCGAAACCTTTTCAGAGAGGCCATCACATACCAGGAATCACTGCCAATGTAGTCCCCGTCCCAAAGGAAATTTTGCCACCTGAGATAGATTCACACAGTGATTCATCCTGTGGCAAAAACCCTACGGTCATTCACAGATCTCATCTGAATGCATTTCTTTTAAGAGTACAGCAGTGTAGCCCATTGCAATGACAACTGAACACTACCCCACCAAAAGCATCGTGTTAGGGATGGGGGGGGCAGATTTAGTTCACTTCACATTTTAATGCAAACCTACCTAATTCACATTCCCCCAAACAATATAGGAATGAAAAGGCAGCTGACATTGGAAATGCAAGCTTCTCTGAATTTTGTAAAACAGTTTCCCAACCAAAACATTGAGTAGACAAATGCATATACTCATGGAAGGTCTGTAAAAATTGTGTAAGTGGTGAAAAGAACTAATAAAAAAGCATTATATTAGGGACCGCTGTTTGAAAAATGTGCATATTAGGGGAAATTGCATGCAAAACTGTGTATATTAGGAGGGATGTACACTAAGATTATTGTGAATTTTCATGCAGACATTTCTTAAAATAATAACCATATTGCTGCAGATATGTGATGGACTGAACTTAAGATAAGAAAAATGAGAAACCAAGTATAATAGAATCATCCATCTCTATGTTTCTTACACGTGACTAGATGTGAAATGGAGCCAAAAATGGACTTTTTTCTCTGCTCTGTATACTTACTTGGTGATACAACCAGCCTTGTACCAGATCCCAAAGTGAACTTGGCATTGTTGCTCACAGTAGTACAGACCTTTACGAAAATGCATCTACTTACAGTGAAATCTCATACAGATCCACTCAAAAGCCAGTTCCATTCAGTTTAATGGCATGAGGTTGCAACACATGCACATTCCTGTTTCATAGCTGATGGGATGAAAGCAGAGGACTCCCTATAACTTGTTAAGCTATTATTTTGTAATTGCTCTGACATCCTTTTGCTCACAAGAAGAAAATGTCCCTAAATGCACTCTCATTTCAAAAATACACACTGTGAAAATCTCTGTTCTAAAGGAAGGGATGGAAAGAAGCTATAGGCCCCCAGATGATGATGATGATTACATAAAATGACACACATTATTCATTTAAAAGTAGCAATAGTTTGTTAGACTCCAACATCCATCAGCTCTCCCAGCCAGCATGGACAATGGTGGTGGGGGGGGGGTGACAGGCACCTCAACCCAGGAAGGTAAACGGTGTTTCCATGCTCTCTGGTTTCTGTCAGTGTTCCGTTGCACCAGAAGCAGTTTAGTCTTGCTGGCCACATGACCCAGAAAGCTGTCTGTGGACAAACGCTGGCTCCCTCGGCCTGAAAACAAGATGAGCGCCACAACCCCATAGTCTCCTTTGACTGGACTTAACCGTCCAGGGGTACTTTACCTTTTGACTTTTACCTTATCCTGAACATATTTGACCTGGCCAGGCAATAGATGGGTAAAGGTAAAGGGACCCCTGACTGTTCTTCCCAAGAACAGCGTTCTTCCCAAGAACGTTCTTCCCAAGAACAGTTATTAACTTGTTGGAAACGACAACGTGAACCTAGAGATGAGGTGAAATCCCGCCACCCCCACCCCCCCAGATTTGCAACCAGCTTGAATCAAGCTACTTGAATCTGTTTGCTAGTGAAATACCTGGTTGGATTGTCAGCATGGTCCCTTGGCCAAAGATCAACTTTCCAGCATTGCCTTGTCTTACACAGTGAGAAAGCACTTTACAAAAACTTCAGAAGCATAGCAGCTAGCAATTGCTTTTCATTCTTCCCTAAAGTATGCATTGGGGAATGGGCACAGTTCAGTGACGGAGCATCTCTGAAGGAATATAGGAAGCTGCCTTATACAGAATCAGTCTCAGCGTCAAGCCCCAGTTTCTTCAGGTAGGGCTGGGAATGCCCCTTCTTGGAGAACAACCGCAGTCAGTGTGGACAACACTGAGCTAAGTGGGATCAGGACAAGGCAGTTTCCTATGTTCCTGATCTGAGGAGCATTAGGATTTGCTGTTTACTTGATTGTTGTCCTACTGAAAGGAAACACTTATTAGATTGTACACATTCTATGCTTTAAAGAGCTCTGTTTTGGTGCAATTACATTTGCTTGTATTGGTCTCTTGTTGCCATTTCCCTCCTCTTTATTCCAAAACCCACATTAGGGCAATTCTTTTATTACACCATCCAAAATGTCAGAAAATAGTGTGCAAGTTTTCGAGTTCTCCAGAACTTTACGTCGGGCTAGGTGAAGAGTTCTGAAGGATTCAAAAGCTTGCAAACTATTTTGTGGCATTTTTAGTTAGCCTAATAAAGGGGTGTTTTCACACACGCCCATCTGTATTTTGGATTTATTTTTTTCTTATGAGGCAATACATTTAGTTTTTGTGTGACTTGGAAATTTCTCTTGGTTGTCACCTTCACAGTCAACACTTTTGATTGTAATGTTTGTGAGGACAGAGACCAGGTTTTGTTTGGTTGTGGGGTTTTTTACATCTGCAGTTTTTCAAAGAATGCTGTGCATTTATGATACTAAATAATCCATTCAACTTTAAAATGAAACTAAGAAGATAAGAACCTTCTTTAAACAAACACAAACAGTCACCCGCTTGAGTGAGTTATAAATATAGTACTAAATGCAATATAAAAAGTTTGTTCCCCGCTTTAGAACGGTAAGAGATATGTATTGTGAAAACATTTGGTTTTTAAAGACTTACGTGAATGAACAGTCAGCCTTGTTCCACTTCCAAATACAACTTTCTTGCTTCCATCATTATCACAGTGAAACACACCATTACACAAACTCATGCTCTGAGACACACTCACTGGAACTCAAATGGATTTTGTGGGGGGAGTTCTCAAGCAATCTCACCAGATTTGTATGCAAAAAAGAGAGAGAGTTTCCATCTAGAGTCTTCTTTTGTGGAGAAGAATCCTATGTGTGCTTACTCAGAAGAAAGTCCCATTGTGTTCAATGGTGCTTACAACCAAGGAAGCATGTTTAGGATTGCATCCTCTGTCGTTCAAGAATCTCCCACTCCACAGAATGACATTTCCTTCCCTTTGATACATAATTTCCAAGATTAATCATGATTTAGGAGATGAAGCTCAATTATTATTTTTCTATCTTCATGTCTCTATGGGACAAAGCAAGGATGAGCCAGATAGTGATAGACAGTGGTAGAGGAAAAACATACCTTTGGTTTACAATGGCAAAGGGTACATCCAGATTGTTGCTACACACAGTGACTGAAAACTGCAAAACCATTGGCATCCTTTCTGTTTCTCATGTGCCTTTTGTAAATTATACGTTGACACCTCTCTCTCTCTCTCTCTTACACACACACACACATTTAAGGCAACGAAAGCCCAGCACAGGGGCAAGACAGGGTATATTCTTTATCTCATCATGTAAGCTGTCAAATGCAACTATCTCTAGTGTCTGCTCAACGTACTTACTTACTCAGCCTTGTACCAGACCCACAGCAATACAACCCCTTACAAAAAGCCATCATAGAACAAGGGTAGATGTGGAGCCCTTTTCCACCTGAGAACTACGCCCTCGAGCGGGCTACCTTCCATCCCAGGGGTGGGTGGGACCAGAGAAAAAGTGTTCAGAATAATAATAACAATAATAATTATAGTTTATTTATACCCCACCCATCGAGCTGGGTTTCCCCAGCCACTCTCGGTGGCTCCCAAGAGAATAGTAATAGTAATAATTTATTGTTATGGTCCAAGACCAGTTCAAGACAATAACAACAAAGTGATAAAACATCAAACATTAAAAACTTCCCTAAACAGGGCTGCCTTCAGATGTCTTATAAAAGTCAGATAGTTGTTTATTTCCTTGACATCTGATGGGGGGGGGCATTGCACAGGGCAGGCACCACTACTGAGAAGGCCCTCTGCCTGGTTCCCTTTAACCTCACTTATCGCAGGAAGGGAACCACCAGAAGGCCCTCAAAGCTGGACCTCAGTGTCTGGGCTGAATGATGGGGTTGGAGACGCTCCTTCAGGTATACTGGGCCAAGGTCATTTTGGCCTTTAAAGGTAAACACCAACACTTTGCATTGTGCTTAGAAACATACAATGGGTGTGATGTCTCTCTTTCTATGGTAGGCTGTATTCCAGCCATGGAAAATCCTGGGGTTTCTGCACCATTCCAGAAACATCAAATGTTCATGGACAAATCAAAATCAGGCTGAAGAAGTCAAGTAGGGCACATAGCAGGGCTGGTGAGGTTTAGAGTCTTGAGGGCTGGAAAGCAAGACCATGCCTGAAGTTCACCACCCCTCCTAATTCACAGATTGGGCAGGGACTGGGCCATGATGGAAGCAGCTCCACAGATAATTCTCAAGTAGTACTTCTAGTAGGGAGGAGAGCCTTGAATCATGCTGCTTTGCATCATATGCCTATTTGGCTGGCAAGCCCCTTTCAAGAACCCACCCACTTCTCTTCCCAAAAATCTGCATGAGCTCAAATCTTCAGTTCTCTGGCTTGCAACATAGCTTTGGTGACGAGCTTATGATGTGAGCACAGTGAGCTACTGCTCCTGAGCTACTGCTCAGTGGGATCACTGTTAGGCTCATTATTATTGAGGCCAGTGTTGTGTACACAAGTCCG
>JAXCMG010000111.1:1434521-1454438 GCA_034642415.1 Podarcis siculus
TTAAGGTTGTATGAATGGATATTCTAAATGGTAAAACAGAAAATTTGTGTGTGTGTATGACTGAGGCATCAATGCTTTAAATCCAGAAACTTCAAGGAAAGAGAAGGGAGCACATTCAGTGTCACATAAACCAGGGATTTTATCAGATTTCTACTGGAATGAATTGGACCTTGTCAACTGAGCAGATGACACCACCGTTTGTGGGAAACAGTACTATACATGTATTTCTTCATAATGAAGAATGGCTTCATTAAAAAAAAAAAAACCTCCAATGCAGTTAGACAGTTGCATTGAATCCAAGTTGCATTTTGACACACCTTAAGTACTAACCAATATTTTGTGGCATCATTTTTTGTGGACCAGAGACCAGTTTAGTCAGATTGGTCCTTGGTAGGCATGGATGTGTGTAAAGAGGAGAGTGATGGAGGAGACATTCTAGTTGGTGCACATTTGAAATGGAATCCACCTCATCTGCACTTCCTGAAACAATATACAAACCAAAGCGTGTGCATCTTTTGAAATTTGCACTTCTCTGAATTTTGCAATACTCTATTCAGTATTGTGCACTGCCAACAAATTTAATATAAATCGGCACATTTCTCACAGAATTATTATTTCTCTGAAGATCATGTCTATTATGTGAGCTTGTTTTGCATTACATTGTGATACAATCTGCCTCCTCCCACCACTTTTTACACCATGGTGAATCTGAAATGGTGCCGTCAAGTCTGAAGCCTTCCCATAAAACCAGGGTTTGAATTCCCACTCGACCATGAAGCTCACTGGGTGGCGTTGGGCCAGTCACTCACTCTCAGCCTAACCTACCTCACAGGGTTGTTGTGAGGTAAGCCACCTTCTGATGCCTCCCTTAGGCAGAAGAATTTCTTGCATTGGCCCTGTTCATAGTGTGTTTGTGGCTGCAGCCAGATTTGAATCGGGAGACTTCCAAATTCATCCTTGCCATCTTAGTTCCAGCCACAAACCCATTTGGCAGACATTCAGAACTGGGGCAAGACCTCATAATCTTCAGCTTGCCTCCCCCATCACAGTCTGTTTTAGCTCCTCCTCCGTTGAGTCTGTGAGGGAGGTTAATGCACGGCGACAGTCCCTCCTGAACACACTGTGTCACTCAGAGCACAGAAGTACACTGCTGCATCTGCCAGAGTGACACGAGAAAAGCTGAATGTGGAGGACGTCTTGTCTTTGGCAAAATGCAATTTGCCCTTTGGATTAGCAGTGTCCTCAGTTTCCCCTGGATATGCGCCAGCTAAATACCGAGGTCCTTGTCCTGGGAACTGCTGGTAGAGCTGGATCATTTCTGTGCTAACAGACGAGAGGTTGCAAATGAGGTTGTATGCTGCCCCATCAAACGCTATATCTGAGCTTGCCTGCTTGATCTCTGCAGCTTTTCCAAGGGAACCTACAAAAGAGAGAGAGACGGAAAATGAGGTTGGCGTTTCATTCACATTGAAATGGCAGGAAATGGAAGGCATAAACAAAACATGGGTCTCTGTGTCTCTCTCCCCAGTCTCCAGTCTCCAACCACAGGAAGGTCCGAGAGATCCCAGGAGTTTTTAGTGGGAAGATTGAGAAAAATACTGAATATCACAATGCCGGCTCACGTAAGGCTATTGTTTAGCTGCGTTGACTGCCTGTCTGTTTACTGTGAGTATTTAAATGACAGCTGTTCAGCCAACCAGTTTTTCAAGAATTAAAACAAGAACATTTCTATTTTTTTCAAATAAACAAATGAATTTAGCTAACTTAAAACAGCAAAGCAGCTATCATCAATAGAAAGCACATGCAACAAACATAGACTTAGACAAATAAAATCTCGCTTTCAGTATGATTCTAGCAGGCCAAGCAAAGGGCTCAGTAAGAACCATTCATTTGTTCCCCCTATGCTAGAAGTTTCTTACTCGAAAATGGTATCCCTCATGAGGAACCTGAAGCGGTAAAGTCCATTTTATTGCCCACAGTGGACTATACCACTTCAGTCTGTACAAGTGTAGAAACAGCACCAGAAGATAATAAATCAGGAGCTCTTGAGGAATGGGATCGTCTATGAAAGCGTCACTTACTCAAGACTGACGTGATTAACAAAGCCAAGTTACAATGAAGAGTCATTTTCTTGGATGAAGGAAGAAGCGTGGAGCCAAGATGGATTTTGAAAAGAATCCAAAGGAATGTGATTCTGACAAGCTTCTGAGCTCAGCACTGCGCAATCTGAAGTATAAGATGGTTTGGAGAAACAGCTCTTTTTCTCTTGCTAAGCTTTCTTCTTCTTCTTCTTTTTTTAAGTACAGGGATTGGTTGACCAAGGGATGTGGTTGGCGGCTAGAATGTCTGTGTGCCATACAGGAAATCGGCTTTCTAACATCTTATTTAAGACCCAATATGTGCAGAAGTGGCTCAACGTCTCCACCTTGCGTCTGAAAACCATATAACAGTAGAATAAATGCTCTGGGGTCGTTCACAACACTTGTTTGCGTCTGCATCTCAACTTCACTTTACTGTGTTCAGAGAAGCAGCATTTCCAGAATATGAGTGACAGGGAGGGAATTATTACAGTGCTAGGGGAAACTTGATTGTAGCACTGGCTGTCTTCTTCCAGAGGACAGGATGCCGTCAATACAGTCAATAGGCCCAGAAACAAACATATTTCATTAAAATACGCAGAAGTGCCGCATGAGTAAATTTTGGGTCTTTGGTCCAAGTAGCAGAGGGACCTAGTAAGGTTCCCCTGGAAGAATTAACAGAGACAAGGCTGCTGATCTTTTAGAAGCTTTTATTGCTAGAGTAAAGGTACATTTTAAGATTATTTTATAATAATAATAATAATATTTTTATTAAAGATTTTCCTCATTTACAAAAGCATATGCATTGCCTCTTTCTTCAGATTGCGTTTTCTACAGATCTGTTACATTTGTTGTGAGACATTGGTGTTATATGCAGTATTTATTATTATTATTATTATTATTATTATTATTATTATTATTACCCCACCCATCGGGTTGGATTTCTCCAACCACTCTGGGCAGCTCCCAACAGAATAATAATAATAATAATAATAATAATAATAATAATAGCAATAAAAGATCAAACATTACAAACTTCCCTATAGAGAGCTACCTTCAGTTGTCTTCTAAAAGTCAGATATTTCCTTGACATCTGATGGGAGGGCGTTCCACAGAGCGGGTGCCACTATCGAGAAGACCCTCTGTCTATATGCAGTATAGGATTAATTATTTGCAACTATTTATATACCACCAAGATTAAGGAGCAAAGTCCATGGTGATCAGCATAAGATAAGTAACAAAACTGCACACACATCAAATACAAAAGACATCACAAATCAGAAGATCAGCTTAATAAATCAACACAGGTAGATCACTCCTTAGGGAAAACCTGGATGAACAAATGGGACTTATCCAGGCATCAAAAGACCAGTACTGTGGCTTCCTGCCTGATGGTCACTGAGGGCACATTCCAAAGGGCAGGAGCCACCACACTAAAGTCCCTGCACTTAGTGAACATAAGAGGATCATTGGGAACATGCAATGCATCGGCTTGTCCCAGAAAGGACAGAGGAAGAAATGAACTACACTGTAGGGTTGCCTAATGCCCAGAATTTCCAGTATTCGGCCGTCAGAAACAGTATCTGGATGGAAATTGCTTTAATGTCCAGGAAAATCCGGACGTGTGTCAACCCTACAGTGAAAATAGCTCCAAACCCTGCGTCCTGATTTTCACTTTTTGAAATATGGCAACCCTAAAGTACAGTATGGACAGATTATGAGGTGGTGGCGAGCTGAGAATTGTTGTACGGGAATGTTGTGGTTGTACAGGTGAGGGAGGGAGAAAGTGGGGGAAAGGGGGGAAAGTGAGAAAGGGCATGGAAGAGAGAAAGGGAAGATAAGAATTATTACTACAATTAATTTATTGATCACCTTCTAAAGCACGACCTCGAGGCAACTCATACACAAGGTAAATAAAAACAGTTAAAAATGCGAACACAGGCAGCGAACATTTTACAGGCATGTGCATATTTGGTGTTGCTGATCTGGAAGTAGCCTGAAAATGGGGAAGAATAAGGGCAGGGCAGGGCAAGGGTGGAACAGGATGGGGTGGGGTGGGGCAGGCCTATGCACACTTTGCCGACGTGCACAGGAGTCAGAAACAGAGCCCCCCCCACAAAATACATTTTAAAAAAGACTAAAACCCTAACAGGTGGACACACAGAAAGAAGTCATAATAGTATGAGAAACGGGCTGTGTGTAGTGTAAGAATTTATTATTATTATTATTATTATTTATTTTAGATTTTTATTCCAACGTTCCTCCAAGATGCTCAAGTTGTCCTCCCTCCCCAGTTTTTAAAAATATTTTTTATTTGGTTTTACAAGCACAAAGTTATAACAACACCAAATAAATACCCACATTTAGAGTTTCCCCATCCCCTCCATGGGTCTTATTGTCAACGTTTTCAACTGCATATTATTTCATATTCCATAATTTATGTCTGTCCATAATGACCATAGTAATTGTTACATTGCAAGTGTTATCAAAATCCTGCTAATGTTTTCATCTGCTTACAGTGGTCTCCTAAATAAGTTATAAAAATTCTCCCATTGTTTTTTGAAGTTTTTATCCCCTTGGTGCCTGAGCTTTCCAACCAGTTTTGCCATTTCTGCATAGTCCATTAGCTTGCCATTCCTCCCTGGTAGGGACTCTTTCTTCTTTCCATCCCTGGGCTGGTAGCATCCGTGCGGCTGTTGCTGCATACATAAAAAGTCATTTCTGGTCCTTTGGTATATCAGTACATACAATTCCTAATAAAAAAGCTTCTAGGTTTTTTTAATATAAAAGTTATTTGAAACATTCCCCCCCCCATTCATTATACAGTGAATGCTCAGGTTGCGAACGTGATCCGTGCGGGATGCACGTTCGCAACCCACAGCGTTTGCAGCCTGCAACGGCACGTCTGTGCACGCACGGGCTGCGATTCGGCGCTTCTGCACAAAGCGCGATTTAGCACTTCTGTACATGTGCAACCGCCAAAACCCGGAAGTAACCTGTTCTGGTACTTCCAGAAAAACCCGAAAAACCACAACCTGAAGTGGCTGTAACCCGAGGTATGACTGTAAATCATTTCCCAGAATGTTTTTAATACTTTACACGACCACCACATATGATAACCCCCCTCCCCATTTTTATCCATGCAACAATGAGGCATCTGAATATAGACTGCATTTTTAATCAAGGCTTATATTGGCTTATATTTTGATCAGGTTCCTAAATTCTAAAAATGGGCTTAAATTCACAAATGTTTTATGCCAGGCAGAAGACCAGCTGCCTAAGTACTTTGGCAAGATGTTTATCCTCCTGGACAAGGGCCCCCCCCCCTGATTTATAGCAGAAAACAATTCTCAAAGTCGTAAAAAGGGAATTACAGGCTAAGAGCAAGGTTACACAGACCCAACATAATTAAGAGTTGGTAAATAGAAAAATAAAACCATTAAACTTGAGCCACATCTTCCTAAGGTTAAAGGCCAAGAGCAAATGGAAAAGAAAGCAACAGGCTGGAGAAGGGGGGAGTGTAAACAGGGGAAGAGGCTTTTTTCCTATTTTATTTTGAGGCTGTAAACTGTTCCTTCCTTTTACTTTGAGGAGGTTTATCCTTCTAAAAAGCTATCTATGATAATGTATGAAATATGCTGGCTTAAATGTAATTATGCAAAGGATCTAGAAAGAAAGAAATGTTAAATTCTTATTTCATAGAGTCATATTGTTGTAGGAGACCAGAGGGGCAAACGAGCCCAGCCCCCCTGCCAGACAGGAGACGCCAATCGAGCACTCCTGACAAATGGTTGTCAGGCCTTTGTTTAAAGACCTCCAAAAGGAGATCTTTCATTGATGATGCATGAGAATGTGAACCCAAGGTCTCTGACATCTGTTCAAGATAAAAATTTAAAATTATTAACCATCTGTTTTGGAGGGCAATAGGGCAAGGAGGGCAAGAGGTGAGCTGGTAATTAAGGATCCTTGTTGAGACAAATGTAAGATATATGACTACTTATTTGTCATTTATAGATAGAAGAATATATAGCTTTTTGTATCCCATAAAAGGCAATAGGAAATGGGTGTATCTTTTACGATTGGTCATAACAGGCAGCCAATAGGAATTTCAACCAGGCTGATTGGACAGAGGCAGCCAAAGGAGGAGCAAGGGAGCTGGGCTGAGGGAATATAAGTGCTGGCCATAATGGCAGGAGGCCAGGCCAGAGCTTGGTAACCATATACCACTGTGCCTCTCATTTATTTGTCTGACAAATAAATTATTATTTTAATTTCTCTGTTGCTGCGTTGAATATTTCATTCCAGCTAAGCGTTAACCACAAGCAGGGTGCTACAACAACTCTGGGAGGTAGGTCAGGCTGACAGGCTGCTGGACTTCATGGCAGAGCGGGGATTCGAACGCAGGTCCTAGTTTAGCACTCTAATCACTGCACTAGTACAATGCACCATCAGTACATGCTGGCACATGTTTTGCACATGTATTTGAATCATGCTAAATGTGTTGGGGGTGTACTTAAATCACCCTAGGAAAAAATATACATTTGGTGTTCTGCAAGGGAGAAGAATTGGCTTGAGAATTTCTCCCCACGTTTCCCCCCGCTGCTGAGCTCAGCACCCTGGCATCACTTTCTGTCTGAATGCAGAGCCTCACTGCGAGACTCAGAGCCCAGAAATAAACACCTCCATCCTAGAAAGAGATGCCTTCTGACATCAGGGGAACTGTCTTGTTTATAAGAGCCAAAACAACAGAAAACAGTCACTGCAGAAACTGATTCCTCTGGGCAGGATTGTCCTAAATCCGCAAGATCAGCTAGGTCTCTCTCTCTCAAAATATTCACAGTACCAGAAAAGGTACAGAGTTGAGATGCTGGTACAGTCGTACCTTGGATCCCAAATGCCTTGCAAGTCGAACATTTTGGCAACTGAACGCCGCAAACTTGGAAGTCAGTGCTCCGGTTTGCGAACGTTCTTTGGAACCCAAACGTCCAACAGGGCTTCCTGCAGCCAATCAGAAGTCACACTTTGGTTGCCCAACATTTTGGAAGTCAAACGGACTTCTGGAATGGATTCCATTTGACTTCCAAGGTAGGAATGTAATGGAATTGCAAGATTAGGTTGCATCCTGACTCCCTTGGGTTTCTGTCTGGCTTGGAGTCTGACTGCAAGACTGAGCTGAGAGACTCCTGTAAAGGAGACATTTGAAAATGCCATGAAGAATTCGTTCACTCTGTCTCACATTGGTCCCATCACTTCCTCTCACAGTTTTGTGCATGTGACAGTGAGCTTTCGCTTCACTGTGGGCTCCAAAGCACAGTAGTACACAGCACTGTCCTTGAGAGAAACCTTTTGAATCTTCAGATCCACTGCCCCTTTTTCTGCGCTCATGGTTCCAGAATATTTTGCTGCCTTGTCATCTGCAGGTGAATACTTTGTTTTTGCCAAGATATGCTCCGGAGATTGATTGGGAAACTGACGATACCAATGCAGGTAAGGGTTGATGGATGTTGTGTTGAAAATGCAGTGTAACTGAGCATCTTCTCCTGCTGTGATGAAAATCTCAAAATGTGATTGGGACACGGAGTCACTGTGAACAGCCACTGCAAAAGGGAAGCATGAGAGATGAATTTTCTCTTGCATTATCTATCTATCTATCATCTATCTATCTATCTATCTATCATCTATCTATCTATCTATCTATCATCTATCTATCTATCTATCATCTATCTATCTATCATCTATCTATCTATCATCATCTATCATCTATCACCTATCATCATCTACTCACTTTTGTTCTTCTCCAGTTTTTTTTTTTTAAATGACTCATATGCAATGGTCAACTAAGCCGGTCCTACCAATAGATGGAGATGGCCACCTCAGGTAGCAGGTCCTTTGGATCTCTAAGGTTAGCCTACAGATCTCAGGTGGGATGAAAGACTCTCTTCCATCACCAAAGTTGAAGCGAGATTCAACTGCCAATCAAGTACATGGAACAGGGGATAGCACCATTGTGTCCTTCACCACAGGAAGCAAAGTGTCTTGGGCTGGCCCTAATGGTCAGTATCCAAAGAATACAGTGTGTGCACCTCAATGTCTCCATGTTTTGTCAGAGGATGTTAAATTTGAGGAAGCTGTAAGGGCTGGTTGTGAGTGGGGTAGGATATACACCTGGAAAACATCCTGATGGAGATGCTGAAGTCAGCCTATGGTCATTCAGATCCCACCTGATTTCGGCTCCATCATCTGTTTTCCAGACACATGCCCCTTGGGTGGGTTGGGGAGAGAATACCCGCCATGAAGCCCTACAATAGTGTCAAATCATATAATGTTGGGTGCTCCCAATGAAAAAGAAGCTTAAATTAATTTAGAAATGCCATGGTGAAAGTCAATGGAAAAGTTACCTGATTTCAGGAGCAGAAAGAACGTTCCGAGAAGGGAAAAGCTGGGGCGTAGTTTAGAAGAGAAAATCATCCTGGCGTTTGCTGAAGCTCTTGCAAGTGAAGTGGCTCCTTCCTGACTTCTTGTGTTTGAAAAGCACACAACTGGGGCAAACTCTTTCTGTGGTTGGCCACATCTGCTTCCTGGCCTTTGGTGATGTTCATTCATTGCCCCCCAATCACCAACTTGTGGTTTTGAATGAGTTGTGTTTGTATTTTCAAGTGGGAAATAGATCAGTGAGGTAGGTGTGAAGGTCTAGGTTGCCCTCTAGCAACTAGAAATTTAAAAACAAGAAAAGACTGAGGGTGTAGGGAAGACACTGAAGCCTTGTCAGCATGGGTGCTAAGGAAAGCAGACATCTGTGATGGACGGCAGAGCCAGACTAGAGTCTGGTGATGCAGTTCCTCTGAAACTCTACCAGAGTTCTGGAGCCTCTTGCTTATCACAGCTAGTCACAGAAGGGGGAGGTACAGCAATTTTGGAGGGGAAGAATAAAATGAGATTTTTCTGAGGGAGAAAATTAGATAGTGCTGGATGAGAGATGGGGATTGGCTTTGAGATAGGGCTAATGTTCAGGTTAAGAGATAGGATTTGATTGGTGTTGGGAGTTAGGGAGTGAGATAAGGAGAACTAGTTCTGACTGAAGTTAAACATACATACCGAGGAGACTATCCAGAGTGAGAGGACAGAGCCTCGCAGAGACCGGGTTGAGGGTCTGGGAAAGGTATACAGACAGGAGTGTTCTGGGAGTGCTGTGACTGAACCAGGAGAGGTAGACCTAGTAGATCAGGCTACCTGGGTGTCAGTATAGCCAGGAGAGGAGAGTACTTCTAGGTACTGAGGAGACTCCCAACCCAGTAAACAAGAGGTCAGGTGATCCCCTGGGTCTGTTATACCATTTATAATACCTCAGGTGTGGGATTGTTAAGAGGGTGGGTAAGTGACAAAAAGTGCCCCTCACTCATGAACCAAAGGATTAAGCTGTGAAGGAAGCTGCATGGTCTTAAAAGTATTTCATTGTAATCTCTAAGTGACAGAAACTGAGTTGAGCATTGAGAAGAAGAAGAAGGGTTTGGATTTGATATCCCGCCTTTCACTCCCCTTCAGGAGTCTCAAAGCGGCTAACATTCTCCTTTCCCTTCCTCCCCCACAACAAACACTCTGTGAGGTGAGTGGGGCTGAGAGACTTCAGAGAAGTGTGACTAGCCCAAGGTCACCCAGCAGCTGCATGTGGAGGAGCGGGGAAGCGAACCCGGTTCACCAGATTACGAGACTACCATTCTTAACCACTACACTACACTGGCTCTCTAGTCTCGAAATCTGAATATTTATCTACCCAAAGTGTACCAACTGATTTTTAGTGACTGAACTTTAAGAAGAGTTGTGCCTATAATATTTTGTTTAAGCCTGAGACATCTTATAGGTAGTGAAAGTAAATAAATCAACATCTACCCGAAATAACGCATTTCCTTACCCACTTAGTTTCATAAACGTCTTTTCCTTTAATAAAACTTTTCTTGTTTGATGGATCAATTCCTGTCTGAGACTCTAAATCAGTGGTTCTCAACCTGTGGGTCCCCAGATGTTGTTGGACTACAACTCCCATCATCCCTGACCACTGGTCATGCTGGCTAGGAATGATGGGAATTGTAGTCAAACAACATCTGGAGACCCACAGGTTGAGAGCCACTGCTCCATATCATTAAGTTCTCCCTCACACGAGTCCCCTGCTAGGTAATCTGTGGTAAACTGTAGAAATTTGTGTGGTTGGTGTACTGTGAGGTGGGTGCACTATATTTAATTGGGGCAGTTACCAGGAGTGAATGCGCCACATTATTAATGGGTTGTATTAATCGGGCGAATTTGCTACAACGTCCAACGCCCCTCTAAGCAAAATGAGATGGCAGGTCCCCAAATGCAGCAGGACTTATCACAGTTAGTAGGAAAGGAGGTAACACCCACCACAATCTAAAGGGGGGGCTTGCAAGACCATTAAGCTCAGAATCTAAAACTGCCTAACCACACCACTTGTTTCTTTCCTTCAGAAGGTGTCCACCTTACTGCTGTTCTATGTACCTTCTTTCATCAGGAGCAGGAAGAAAGTCTGCTGGGTTTTTTGTACAAGAGAGGCAGTAGGATGCAGCACTGTGTCACTCAGAGCACAGTAGTACACGCCAGAATCTTCAAGAGTAACTCTGTTGAAGGAGAATTCATTGGCCTTTCGATCGCTGGCGATTGTCATGGCTCCATCTAGAATTTTACTTGACACAGTATTTTTGTATCCAGATACTATGGAATGAGGAGCCTCATTAGGGCGCTGCCGGTACCAAAAGATGTTATCATTTGAAATCTCAGGGTGCTTGCAAGGGAGCTTCACTTTTTGTCCTTCTGACCCTTCCACAAGAGGATCTTGGGTGATCTCACCTTGGCACCAAAGGATCCCTGGGATGCCAAACAGAGAGGAGAAAGTCAACACAGCATACATGGAACTGCTGGGTTTGCAGTCATCCTCTGACATCATATAGGGCAGCACGTATTTAAAATCACAGAAATGGGAGACCAAGAGAAAAGGAGAGAAATCCACTCACCTAATGAAGAAACCATCACGATGAATGAGGCCAAGGTGATGGGCATTATTGACGGTTTAAAAATCTCTGGTTTACCAACTGAGAGCAAAAGGGAGATGATGAGGCAAGGATCTAACCTTCACTGTGGCTGAAGAACAAACAGAGAACGTCTGAGAAGGAGGCTGGTTGACAGACTGAGAACTGAAGTGATGGATCAAGACGAGTAAAACTCTGCTCCCTTGTGGTCAAGGGCTGGTACTGCGAGGGCTTATCCACAACTAGCTTTTGTCCTGTGCTTTCCAGGCACAGGTACAGTGGTACCTTAGGTTACAAATTTAATTCGTTCCAGATGTCCGTTCTTTAGCCGAAACCGTTCTTAACCCGAGGTGCGCTTTCGCTAATGGGGACTCCCGCTGCCGTTGCGCCGCTTGCGTGCAATTTCCGTTCTTATCCTGGAGCAAATTTTGCAACCCAGAGCAACTACTTCTGGGTTAGCGGGGTTGTAACCCGAAGTAGGGACACGGGTGGCGCTGTGGGTAAAACCTCAGTGCCTAGGACTTGCTGATCAGAAGGTCGGCGGTTCGAATCCCCGCGGCGGGATGAGGTCCCGTCGTTCGGTCCCAGCTCCTGCCCACCTAGCAGTTCCAAAGCACCCCTAAGTGCAAGTAGATAAATAGGTACCGGTTTATAGCGGGAAGGTAAACGGCGTTTCCGTGTGCGGCGATAGATAAATAAGCTCTCAGATAGATAAATCTCCCCAGTTTGTTTTCTCTCATTCTCATTCCTCCAATTTTATGTTCAGTTCCACACCAATCTGCAATTTTTTTTTTAAAAAAATCCTCATTAGCATTTATTGTCGAAGATCTATTAATATATTCATTTCTGTATACCTTTCTGCCATGATGTGTGTACAGTGGTACCTCGGGTTAAAAACTTAATTTGTTCTGGAAGTCCGTTCTTAACCTGAAACTGTTCTTAACCTGAGATCACTTTAGCTAATGGGGCATCCCGCTCCCGCCGCACACTTTCTGTTCTCATCCTGAGGTAAAGTTCTTAACCCAAGGTACTATTTCTGAGTAAGTGGAGTCTGTAACCTGAAGCGTCTGTAACCCTAGGTACCACTGTATACCTTTCTCCCATGGCAATCTTCCACACATTCTTATGCCAGAATGCCACATTTAGACCTGGTAGAATCTTGTTTCTTTTTCTCTTTAACTTTTTATTTATTTTCCAAGCTGGAGGAACCTAAACCTCATGGGGTGCCTAGCAGGTCATGTGTGTGACACCTCGCCGAATCCTCATCTCTTGAAAAAGAAAGAATGGATGCTTAAACAGCAAAAAATGTAAAAGGTAAAGGACCCCTGGACAGTTAAGTCCAGTCATAGGTGACTATGGGATTGCGGCACTCATCTCGCTTTCAGGCCAAGGGAGCTGGTGTTTGTCCACAGACAGCTTTCCAGGTCATTTGGCCAGCATGACTAAAACACTTCTGGCACAACGGGGCACTGTGAGGGAAACCAGAGTGCAAGGAAACACCATTTACATTTCCACCGCAGCAGTACCTATTTGTCTACTTGCACTGGTGTCCTTTTGAACTGCAAGCAGTACAGGTGTACAAGTACTTATTACCAAAAGTGTGTTCCTGCCTAGTGCTGTTCTATGTACCTTTTTTCGTCAAGGGCAGGAAGAAAGGCTGCTGGGTTTTTTGTTCAAGAGAGGCAGTAGGTTGTAGCACTGTGTCACTCAGAGCACAGTAGTACACGCCAGAATCTTCGAGAGTAACTCTGTTGAAGGAGAATTCATTGGCCTTTCGATCGCTGGCGATAATCATGGTTCCATCTAGAATTCCACTTGACACATTATCTTTGTATCCAGATACTATGGAATGAGGAGCCTCATTAGGGCGCTGCCGGTACCAAAAGATGTTATTTGAAATCTGAGGGTGTTTGCAACGGAGATTCAGTTTTTGTCCTTCTGACCCTTCCACAAGAGGATCTTGGATGATCTCACCTTGGCACCAAAGGATCCCTGGGAGGCCAAACAGAGAGGAGAAAGTCAACACAGCATACATGAAACCGCTGGGCAGCCATCCTCTGACATCCTATAGGGCAGCACATATTTAAAATCACAGAAATGGGAGACGATATGTTGAAGAAGAGAAAAGGAGAGAAATCTACTCACCTAATGAAGAAAGCATCACGATGAATGAGGCCAAGGTGATGGGCATTATTGATGGTTTAAAAATCTCTCTGGTTTACCAAACGAGAGCAAAAGGGAGAGGATGAGGCAAGGATCCAACCTTCACTGTGGCTGAAGAACAAGCGGCGAACATCTTAGAAGGAGGCTGGTTGACAGACTGAGAACTGAAGTGACGGATCAATATGAGTAAAACTCTGCTCCCTTGTGGCCAAGGGATGGTACTGTGATGGCTTACCCACACACCAGCCACAGGTATGCATTTTAATTTTATGGTCTGAGTGCTGTTTCTCTTTTTCATGAAGCTTTCCCCATGAAAACCTGCTCCGAAGTGCAACCAGTGGCATTTTGGGTTTTCCACGGAATGCTGTTTGCTCCAATTCAGCTTTAAAGAGTGGCTTTTCACAGGGAAAGCTTCAGATGGGGGGGGGGAAGAGTGCTCAGAAACTATGCTTTGTTGTTTATTGTTTATTGTTTGAGGAATTACAAATTAGGTAGGCCCCCTTTAAATGTGAATTAAATCACATTTCATGCTCACTCACACTGTATAGTGGTTGCCATGTTTCAAAAAGCGAAAATCTGGACAGGAAAGTTGTTGAGTTGAGGATTATTATTTTTAGCTTTGTGTGGCTAGGGGTAGATCACCAAAAAATCAACACTTCTGATTTGGGCTGCGATATGCCTGAGTTTTCTTGGACATTTTTTCTGATTTTCAATTTTTTCCAGAATTTCAGATGTATGGCAGCCCTAGCCTAGTCTACATACTTTATTCATGCTATTTGACATGCAATACTACACATGTCCCGTGGCCCCATCCTCATCTCTTGAAAAAGAAACAATGGGTGCTTAAGCAGTAAAAAGGGCAAAAGGTGAAGATCCCTGGATTGTTAAGTCCAGTCAAAGGTGATTATGGGGTGCAGCACTCATCTCGCTTTCAGGCTGAGGGAGCCAGCGTTTGTCCACAGACAGCTTTCTGGTCATGTGGCCAGCATGACTAAAACGCTTCTAGTGAAACAGGACACGATGAGGGAAACCAGAGCTCACATAAATGTTGTTTAGCTTTCTGCTGCAATGGTACCTATTTATCTACTTCCACTGGTGTCTTTTTGAACTACTAGCAGTACAGTTGTTCAAGTACTTATCCCCTAAATTGTGTTTCTGCTTACTGCTGTTCTATGTACCTTTTTTTTGTCAGGGGCGGGAAGAAAGGATGCTGGGTTTTTTGTTCAAGAGAGGCAGTAGGATGCAGCACTGTGTCACCCAGAGCACAGTAGTACACGCCAGAATCTTCGAGAGTAACTCTGTTGAAGGAGAATTCATTGGCCTTTCGATCGCTGGTGATTGTCATGGCTCCATCTAGAATCTCACTTGACACAGTATATTTGTATCCAGATACTATGGAATGAGGAGCCTCATTAGGGCGCTGACGGTACCAAAAGATTGTTTCGCTTGAAATCTGAGGGTGCTTGCAAGGGAGCTTCACTTTTTGTCCTTCTGACCCTTCCACAAGAGGATCTTGGGTGATCTCGCCTTGGCACCGAAGGATCCCTGGGAGGCCAAACAGAGAGGAGAAAGTCAACACAGCATACATGGAACTGCTGGGTTTGCAGTCATCCTCTGACATCATATAGGGCAGCACGTATTTAAAATCACAGAAATGGGAGACAGAGAGAAAAGGAGAGAAATCCACTCACCTAATGAAGAAACCATCACAAGGAATGAGGCCAAAGTGATGGGCATTATTGATAGTTTAAAAATCTCTCTGGTTTACCAGACAAGAGCAAAAGGGAGATGATGAGGCAAGGATCTAACCTTCACTGTGGCTGAAGAAGAAACAGAGAACGTCTGAGGAGGAGGCTGGTTGACAAACTGAGAACTGAAGTGATGGATCAAGATGAGTAAAACTCTGCTCCCTTGTGGTCAAGGGCTGGTACTGCGAGGGCTTATCCACACCTAGCTTTTGTCCTGTGCTTTCCAGGCACAGGTACAGTGGTACCTCAGGTTACAAATTTAATTCGTTCCAGATGTCCGTTCTTTAGCCGAAACCGTTCTTAACCCGAGGTGCGCTTTCGCTAATGGGGACTTCCGCTGCCGCCGCGCCGCTGGTGCACAATTTCCGTTGTCATCCTGGGTCAAATTTCGCAACCCAGAGCAACTACCTCTGGGTTAGTGGAGTTTGTAACCTGAGGTATCACTGCATGCATTTTTCTTTTTCATGAAGGTTTCCCCATGAAAACCTGCTCCGAAGCGCAACCAGTGGCATTTTGGGTTTTCCACGGAATGCTGTTTGCTCCAATTCAGCTTTAAAGAGTGGCTTTTCACAGGGAAAGCTTCAGATAGGCACAAAAACAGAGCATGACCTGGAAAGCATATAGGATAGGTAAGTGTAGATAAGCTCTCAGATAGGTAAATCTCCCCAGTTTGGTTTCTCTCATTTCCCCAATTTTATGTTCATTAGCATTTTATTGTCAAAGGTCTATTAATATATTCATTTCTCTATACCTTTCTGGCATGGTGTGTGTGTGTGTGTGTGTGTGTGTGTGTGTGTGTGTGAACTTCAGTACTAAAATAATTTTTTACATGCTGCACACCCACCCACAAACATTTCTATGCACACTTTACACAACTTGGCTGGAGCACAGCACTGTAAGATTCAAAGGAGTGTGATTTTGATGGACAGCTACTTTTTGGTTTTGTTTCTTGTTTTGGGAAGTGCAAATTAGGTAGGTGCCCTTTAAATGTGAGCTGAATCACATTTCATGCTCATTCACACAGTCTAGGTTTACCATATTTCAAAAAGCGAAAATCCGGACACAAAAGTTGTTGAGTTGCACATTTTAAAGCTTTTTTGTTGGGGGGGGGGGGTCACCATAAAATCAACAATTCTGATATGGGCTGCCATATGCCTGGGTTTTCCTGGACATTTTCCCTCTGATTTTCAATATTTCCACCAAGTTTGGCAGCTCTAGCCCAGTCTAGACGCTTTATTTGTGTTATTTGACATGCAATACCACACATGTGCCATGACAATCTTCCACACATTTTTACGCCAGAATGTCACATTTAGATCTGTTGAATCTTGTTTCTTTTTCTCTTTAACTTTTTATTTATTTTCCAAGCTGGAGGAAATAAATAGCGGTAC
Organism: Podarcis siculus; assembly: GCA_034642415.1. Taxonomy (NCBI): domain Eukaryota; kingdom Metazoa; phylum Chordata; class Lepidosauria; order Squamata; family Lacertidae; genus Podarcis; species Podarcis siculus. Next base: position 1,450,940 of record JAXCMG010000111.1, read on the forward strand.
CTATTTGTCTACTTGCACTGGTGTGCATTCGAACTCCTAGCAGTACAGTTGTACAAGTATGGTAAAGGTAAAGGGATCCCTTGACCACTAGGTCCAGTCGTGACCGACTCTGGGGTTGCGACGCTCATCTCGCTTTACTGGTGAAGGGAGCTTCCAGGTCATGTGGCCAGCATGACTAAGCTGCTTCTGGCGAACCAGAGCAGTGCACGGAAACGTCGTTTACCTTCCTGCTGGAGCGGTACCTTTTTATCTACTTGCACTTTGACGTTCTTTTGAACTGCTAGGTTCACAGGTACTTATCACCAAAAGTGAGTTCCTGCTTACTGCTGTTCTGTGTACCTTCTTTCATCAGGGGCAGGAAGAAAGTCTGCTGGGTTTTTTGTTCAAGAGAGGCAGTAGGATGAAGCACTGTGTCACTCAGAGCACAGTAGTACATGCCAGAATCTTCGAGAGTAACTCTGTTGAAGGAGAATTCATTGGCCTTTCGATCGCTGGTGATTATCATGGCTCCATCTAGAATTTTACTTGACACACTATTTTTGTATCCAGATACTATGGAACGAGGAGCCTCATTAGGGCGCTGCCGGTACCAAAAGATTGTTTCTGTTGAAATCTGAGGGTGCTTGCAAGAGAGCTTCACTTTTTGTCCTTCTGACCCTTCCATGAGAGGATCTTGGATGATCTCGCCTTGGCACCGAAGGATCCCTGGGAGGCCAAACAGATAGGAGAAAGTCAACACAGCATACATGAAACTGCTGGACACTCATAGTTTGAGATTACCACATACCTTCCACAGTATTTCAAATTATAGACTTGCCATCGCTTATGAAGTTGCCTTACATCAAGTCCATTAGGCCATCCAGCTCAGAATCATCCCAAGAATATTTGGGGAACCTTTATCTGCCCAAGGGCCACATATCCTTCTGGGGAACTTTCTAGGGGTCATGTGCCTGTAAAAGGCAGGGTTGAGGTGAAAGAGGCAGAGCACACAGATATCTTCATCCTGCACCCAGGCAGGCAAGATACATTTTCACCGTTCAAGGAAACAGGTCAGGTATCGTTTGTCCATCAGATGTCAGTCCCACTTACTCCCAGGTAAAGTGTGCAGAGGTTTGTACCATTTAGGTCTCCTTAGACATAACTCATAGGGCTAGCAGATATCACCTTTGGAACTGATCCTGTCAGGAGGGGCATACACATGAATGCACATGCACAACTGGCTCTGTTGTGTTGATATATGTTGCATGATAATGTCTGCCTTGTCTAGTTTATGGGTTCCGATAGCAACAAACTACACAGACCAAGTGCCAGAGCATTCACATTTGCCATGGAATGAAGTCCCAACCAAATGGGAGACAATGGGAAGTTGAAGACAAAAGGGGAAGAAATCTACTCACCTAACGAAGAAAGCATCACGATGAATGAGGCCAAGATGATGCACATTCTTGCGTTTTTATAAGGCACTATTTCTCTCCCTGCAGCTTACCATACAAGAGCAGAAGGGAGATGGGGAGGCAAGTACTGATCCCTGCCACCAAACAACCAACACAGAACAGGTGACAGACAACTGAGACCTGAAGAATGATATTCTGCTCTCTGGTGGGTGATGGCATCACAGCACGCTTCCTAGAGGGCTGGCTGTTCCATTCCACACCTCAATGTCTCTTGAAGTTTCTACCTCTTGTGGGTAACTGCATCATCTTTAGATCATCCCCTGAGGTCGTCCTCTGTGTGCCATGTCCAAGAGAGGACTGGAAAGTGGGGATGAGAGAACCGTCCTTCTCTAAAGTACCCTACCGCCACCGCTGCTTCATTTATGGAATGGTCTACCAAGGGAGACACACCTGGCACCCACCTTTTTATTGTTTTCGATCTCTGGGAGTGGACCAAAGTGAAGCCTCTTCATGCAGGGTCCGCTCCAGTTGCCCCCCCCCCCCAGTCACCACAGATAGGCCAGAAATTTGAATCTGGGTTTGGCCGGTCACAACCAACACCCACGTCTGGACTGGGTGAGCGGCCATTTTTTATAATTTCCCAGGCATTGGTGCAACACGAATGATATGATATTTTATTTTAATAATGCTTATTTTTTATTAAATCAAGTGTCAACGGCAAGCAGTGCTTTGGGGAGGAATCTTTGCAGCCCTGCCTTGAATTCAAGAATTTCCTAATGCAGCCCCAGATTCAATTAAACCCTGTGGGCGGTGCATCATGCGTGTCAGCCCCGTCCCCACCTGCTCTCTGCCCCCCGGAGCCAGAGCATTAAGCTCCGCCACTGCCAATGAATACATTTTAGAAAGGGGCAAAATTAGATGTGGACGCTCTTTCATTGGAGGTTTTAAAGCAAAGATTGGATCTGTCAGAGATTTTTTTAGCTGTGATTCCTGCATTGAAGAGGGTTGGACTAGAGAACCCTTGGAGTCACTTCCAACTTTACAATTCTATTATTCAAGGGCCTCTTACAGTTTAACATCGTACTGCCATTTTTTTGAGATAGCATTGTGAAAATATTTGTGCATGAATAAAAATGAACACATAAACCATGAATGGCCCAGGGCAATGAATGTCAATAAAGGAGTGGAGGTGTAGGGGTCTGCTTTTACATAGCAAGAGGAGAAACTCTACAGCAGGCTTCCTCAACCTCGGCCCTCCAAATGTTTTAAGACTACAATTCCCATCATCCCTGACCACTGGTCCTGCTAGATAGGGATCATAGGAGTTGTAGGCCAAAAACATCTGGAGGGCCGAGGTTGAGGAAGCCTGCTCTACAGGAACCAGCTGTCTGTATAACAGATGGCTCCACCTTGTGGTGCCTGCTGCTCACTGCATGCAGGAGCTTCTCCAAGAGCTGAGAGAACTCAAATCCAAAAGGAAGAACCACTGTTAGATGTCCCTTCTCCAGCAGAAGCCTGGGTTGGGGGAAGCCTGTGATATGCCAATGTCAGGACTACTGGTGTCATTTGTAAAGTGGATATAGATGATGCACATATAAAAACAAACTCAGGACTCATGGTTTCCCACCAAATGTGATTTTATTTGGCTCCCAGTACGTTTCTGAGCACAATTCAAAGTGTTGGTGTTGGCCTTTAAAGCCCTAAATGGTCTTGACCCAGTATACCTGAAGGAGCATCTCCACCCCCATCGTTCTGCCCGGACGCTGAGGTCCAGCTCTGAGGGCCTTCTGGTGGTTCCCTCACTGTGAGAAGCAAAGTTACAAGGAACTAGGCAGAGGGCCTTCTCAACAGTGGTGCCCTCCCTGATGAACACCCTCCCATCAGATGTCAAGAAGATAAAGAATTACACAACTTTTAGAAGACATCTGATGGCAGTTGTGTATCGGGAAGTTTAAAAGGACTGATGTTTTTAGATAGGTTATAAGCCGCCAGAGTGGCTGGGGAAACTCAGTCAGATGTGTGGGGAAGAAGAAGAAGAAGAAGAAGAAGAAGAAGAAGAAGAAGAAGAAGAAGAAGAAGAAGAAGAAGAAGAAGAAGAAGAAGAA
>JAXCMG010000111.1:1454448-1497182 GCA_034642415.1 Podarcis siculus
AAGAAGAAGAAGAAGAAGAAGAAGAAGAAGAAGAAGAAGAAGAAGAATGCTCATTACTATCAAGCCTCTTCAATTCTGTAAAATAATATTCCCATTCCCTGGGTTGCGCTTGAATTGAACCCTTTATTGTTCTGAAGCAACATCTAACCATGCATTATGGATTTATAATGGAAAGTTCTTTGTTTTGTGGCACTGTAAAAAGTTTTAATTACTGGAAAAAGCATAACAAAAGATGGAAGGTGAAGAAAAGATCAGTCATAAATCTATGCTGCAAGATCCTAGGAATGCTTCATTGGAATCAACTCTCTTTCCAGTAAATGTTCAAAGGACTGCAGCTCTGGGTCTCTAACTCTGTTCTGTTCTGAATGTCCCTGTTCTGTTCTGTCTCATTTGCATCTGCATGTTTTTGCTTTGCTTCTCCATTGACTCACATCACTGTGTCACTCATGGCACAGAAATAGGTAGCAGAGTCAGTCAGCGCGCTGGCAGGTTTCTCCATGTTGTAAGTCCTCTCATCTTTCTTGTCTGTGTTCTGCTCGGCTTTGAAGCCAAGAAGAGACCCATCTGCTTGAGGGTCATAGCTACTCAGGAAAAGCTTGAGAGGTTGGCCTGGATGCTGAATGTACCAGAATAGACCATAGGGAGTCCCTTTGTAGGAACAGTTGAGCGAGATACCCTCTCCTTGGGCGACATGGACGATGCCTTCTGTTTGGTCCACTGACTGACCAACACTCCCTTCTGCAGAGAAAAAGAAAGCAGGAGAGATTAGGCAAGATGGGTCAACTGCTGAATTGCTCTGGGGCTCTTAGCTCCTGGTGAATCGCATAGGACAAGAATGGGAAACCTGAGCCCCACAATATATGTCTCTGGACTCCAACTCCCATCATCCCCAGCCAGGAAGGTCACCAGCCAAGGTTGATTGGAGCTGTAGTCCATCAATATTTGGAGTTCCGCAACTTCCCTATCCAGGATACACAGCAATATCACACGTTGCATTGAAAGAACAATTTAACTTACTCATAGCTAGAACCCAACCCATGCTTCCTAAGGGGTCAGACCCACTGCAATGGCTTTTAAGTTAAATATTCATAGCATTGCACAGCTAAATGTATTTATTTCTGTTCTTGGTGGCTTTCTTGCATCTGAAAGGCAAATATAAAACCCTAACTCGGTTAGAGAAGGCATTTTATTTCTAAAAAAAAAGAAAGAAAGAAAAGAAAAAGTCCCTCTTTTGCTTTCTGTCCTACAGCAACTTGGTAGCATGGAGGGAAATTCAAAGTGGCTTTTCTCAAATTTGTGCTCTGCAGATACTTTGAACTACAGTGCACATCAGTCCCAGCTGGCATGGAGGGTACCAGTTTGGGAAAGGCCAACTTATAAGTAAGAATATTGATTGACTCAGGTTACAGATGCGGCAGAACAAGATTAGAATAGCTATGAAGTGGGAGAATGGATTGCAACATAGAGGATACATTTTTAAAATACTCCTTTTAAGAACACCCTGTGGACAGAAACCTAGCATAGCAGGGATGCATATGTTATTGTTGGTTTCCTTGCCAGGACCTTGAAGTGGTACAGTCCATTCTTTTACCTCTGGACTATACCACTTCCTTGTGTGCAAGGTCAGAATCAGCAAGTGAAGTCATAAGAATATTAAACATGAAAGTTGGGCTTTCTTGAGTTGCAGGAGAATTTATGAAGCAAATGGTAGAAGTTTAAGGCAATTTAAGGTTGCAAGAAGAGAATCAACTTTCACTTACTTAAGACTGCCAGGATCAAGACAGGCCCAGTCCACAGGAGGATCATTTTTCAGGGATGAAGAAGGGCAGAATCACAGGGCAATTGGTTTCACTCCGATTCTAGGCTTGCACTGCACTACCTGAACAGACATGAGGGAATGTTCATGCCTTCCTCTTTGGTTAGTAGTTTATTTTTCAAAGCAACCAAAAGATGAGGGCTGGTAGGCCACAGGATGTGGTTAGGAGCTGGCTACAATGAGTTGGTTTTTTAAAAAATGTTAAACTCCTCCATATCTCCACCCTGTACTTGAAATCCACTTCACAACTTTGAGATCAAGCACTGCATTTAGCTAGAACAGGGTTGGGCTGGCTTATGGCAGGCCCTTGGGTGCTTCCCCCAACCCATTCATACAATGCCAAAGATCTACCAGCTGGAGCCAGGTTCACATTAGCCTGAATGTGGTCCATAGTGGTCAACTTGGTGGCATAGGTGTTAGAAGACCACAGGGTCCTATCCATCCAATTAGCATTGTAGCTCTTCAACTTTCTTCCACTTCTGCAGAGCAAGGAGATTCTGACCAAGCATTTTCTGATGGTAAGAGCACACCTTCCAACCTTTCTCCGATGAAAATAGGGACATCCCATTCCATAACGAGAATTTTACAATTTATACCCCACATGTCTTACTGGGTTGCCCCAGCCATTCTGGTGTCAGGCACTGGGCAGAAGAGGAATGGTGGAGACCACCTCCTCAGCCGGACTTTTCCAGAGAAGAAGACATTTCAGAATTGCAACAGGGGTTTGAGGGAGGTCACAGCTCAGAGGCAGATGAGGGGGAAAGCTGGGAAAAAATGGGAGAGGAGGAGGAAAGGGAAGAGGAAACACCAGGAGGGCAACAGCTGCCATACACAATGTCTTTAGAAAGCATTCCCGACTCCCCCTCTCCCAGAACCTGGCGAGCCTTGAAAGTAGGAGAGCAAAGAGCTCAGAAGCAAAGGTCCTTCAGCACCATCCATAGAGGAGATGATGATGAATGAGGAAGTGGGAGGAAAAGGGGGTGGAGAGTTACACGGGACAATGTCATTATTCCAAGAGGATGCATTCCAAGCCTCTCTCTGTAAATATTGAATAAAAAGCAGATGGTAAGGTCTTTTCCTTTCCTTATCCCTTCCTGGGATTGCCTTCAGATGGCTCGGGGGTCAGATAACTCCACACCCTCCAACATTTCTCCAATGAAAATAGGTACGTCTGAAGGAAAAGTGGGACATTCTGGGATCAAATCAGAAACTGGGACAGCTTCTCTAAATTAGGGACATCCCTGGAAAATAGGGACATTTGGAGGTTCTGTAAGAGCTGTTTGACAATAGAAAAGACTATCACAGAAGGTGGTGGACTCTCCTTCCTTGGAGGTTTTTAAACAGAGCTTGGATCAGTCAGGGATTTTTTTAGTTGTGATTCCTGCATTGCAGGGCACTGGACTAGATGACCCTTGGGGTCCCTTCCAACGTTATGTACTAAGCTTGGATCCTAGAACAATAGGCAGGTAGGATACTAGAATGCAACAACTGATTGGCTTGCAGGAGAAAACCAATCAGGCTCCAGGAGGGAAGCAGAATCATCCAATGAGACGGGACTCATTGTGTAAATAATGTGTATAAAGGCCTGGGGTTTTTTGGGGGGGGGGGATCAATCACTGTTTTACAAGCTGCAATAAAGAGCATGAAATCACTGCGGGACTCCAAGTATATTTCAGCTACAGTTTATGATTTAATGGCCTCTTACACTTTAACATTAAAATTTAACATTTAACTGCTATTTTTTGATATAGCATTATGAAAAGACTTGTGAACGGATAAAAATGAGTACAGTGGTACCTTGGGTTACAAACACCTTGGGTTACAAATGCTTCAGGTTACAAACTCTGCTACCCAGAAGTAGTACCTCAGGTTGTGAACATTGCCCCAGGATGAGAACAGAAATCATGTGGCGGCGGCGCAGAGGCAGCAGGAGGCCCCATTAGCAAAAGCACGCCTCAGGTTAAGAGCAGTTTCGGGTTAAGAACGGACCTCCAGAACGAATTAAGTTCATAACCTGAGGTACCACTGTACACAAAACATGAATGACCCAGGGCAATGACTGCAAATAAACAAATGAAGATGTAGGGGGTCTGTTTCTGGCAAAGGGAAGAAACTCTACAGGAATCAGCTGTCTGTGCTATGAGAGTGTGCAGTGCCGGATTTATGTATAAGCTAAACAAGCTATAGCTTAGGGCCCCACTCTCTTGGAGGACCCCCCAAAAAATTCACTATTAATATACTTCTTCTTAATTGTATTTCAGTTCAACAATTACTTTGATAAAATACATATTTTGTTATTTTCAAATGGCTTTAGATACCTATTAGGTCCATAAATTACCATATAGCATATATTCAGCACAAAATACAGCCACAATTTGTTGTTGACAAAGGACAGCTGGACATATAAAGGGCCCCATTGCCTTCAGTAGCTTAGGGCCTCATCAAACCTAAATCTGGCCCTGAGAGTGTGGAGACCTTTAGCAAATGAATTAATGGCGCCACTTTGTGGTGCATGATGCTCACTGCATGCAGAGGCTTCTCCAACAGAGAGAACGCCAACCCAAACCGAAGACCAAATGTTGGGTGTCCCCTCTCCACCAGAAAAAAAGCCTTTGATCTGCCAATATCAGGGCTGCTGATGTCATTGATACAGTTAAAAAAAAAATTGAGTGGCATGCCTTTTCTTCTAAAACTTCCTCATACGGGAGTTTCTTTAGCCATTTGGATCACTTAAATTGCCTTTTCCCAAACCTTTCCCAGCTCCACAGTGTCCCTTTTGACCAAAACTGTCATTCTTTCTCACTAAGTTGAAATGCCCCAAACTTTGTAGCCTTTCATTATACGGAGACAGAGTGAAATCAGAAATAACTATCAGCTTTAAAGGGAGAATTTTGTCAATATATGAGTATGACAATGCTGAATCAGTTTGTAAAAGTCTTGTTATAGATATATGTTGGTTGCAGTCAGACTGACCATGGCCCCAGGGGCAGAGAAATAAGTCAGACTTTTCTCTTAACATCTGGTTAAAAAAAACCCTGACTTATTTGATATGTATTTCATGAGGCACTGCTAAATCAATAAAATGTGCTACTATGTGATGAGTGTATTTGATGCATATTTTAAAAGAAACTCATGTCTTGCCAGTTCCCACTAAATGTGATTTTATTTAGTACTAATTAGATGTGAATGTTCTTTACGATAAACCCTCTTCACTTCTAGAAAAAGAATATTACCATTCTTTGGGCTGATCTTGGATAGAACCATTTTATGTTCTGAGGTAACATCTAACCATGTTTTGTGGATCTATAATGGCATGTATTGTGGATCTATAATGGCAAATTGCCACTTGGTTCTTTGTTTTTCTGCAACGTAAAATGTTTTGACTACTCAAGAAAAGCACAAAATATTGTGGCGGTGGTGAAAATCAACAATAAGTCTATTGTTCAAGATTCTATGCATGCCTAGTTGGAATCAACTCACTTTCAGGTGAATGTGCAAAGGACTGCAGCTCTGGATCTCTGACTATATTCTGAATGTCCCTGTTCCATTCTGTCTCATGTGCACCTGCATGTTTTTGCTCTGCTTCTCCATTGGCCCACATCACTGTGTCGCTCACGGCACAGAAATAGACAGCAGAGTCGTTCAGGTGGCTGGCAGGTTTCTCCATGTTGAAGGTCCCCTCGTCTTTCTTGTCTTTCTTCTGCTCGGCTTTGAAGCCAAGAAGAGACCCATCAGCTCGTGAGTCATAGCTACTCAGGAAAAGCTTGAGAGGTTGGCCTGGATGCTGAATGTACCAGAACAGATAGTAGACATTCCCTTGGTAGGAACAGTTGAGAAAGATCCTTTCTCCTTGGGCAACATACACAGTGCCTTCTGTTTGGTCCACTGACTGTCCAACACTCCCTTCTGCAGAGAAGAAAAGGGCAGGAGAGATTAGGTGAGATGGGTAGATGGATGTGTGGGTGAGCTGATGGTCAAGAGCAGAATTGCTCTGGAGATCTTAGTTCCTGGTGTATCATATACAACAAGGATGGGGAACCTGTGGCCCCCACATGATGTTGCTGTACTCCAACTTCCATCAGCCCCAGCCAGCATGGTCATCAGTGAGGGTTGATGGGAGCTGTAGTCCAGCAACCTCTGAAGTGCCCCCGTGAATGAGACACAGTAATAGCACAATAACCAACTTTAGAGCATGGGAAAAACTCAAAGCAACTTTAAACATCTGGTGCCCTCCAGATGTTTTGAACAACAGTGTACATCAGTCTCAGCTGCATCGAGGGTATCAATTTGGGGAGGGTTGATCTATTGAGTTAGAATATCAATTGACTCTTGCTGTTGGTTACAGACACAGCAGAAAAAGATTAGAATAGCAACGAGACAGTAGAACTGATGACAACTGAGACGACATATTTCTGAATGCTCCCTTAGAAACATCCCATCAGTGGAATAATAGCATCACAGGGATGCATTTTGTTGTTGTTTTCCTTGCCAGGACCCTGAAGTGCTACAATCCATTTTTTTACCTCTGGATTATAGCATTTCGTGGTTTGCAAGTTTGGAGTCAGCAAGTGAAGTCATAAATGTAAAAGTCTTGTGTTGTAGGAGAATCTAGGAAGTAAAAAAGGTGTCAATACAATTTTTAGGCTGTGGGTAATGAATTGACCTTCACTTACTTAAGACTGCCAGGATCAAGACAGGCCAGGTCCACAGGAGAGACATTTTTCTGGGATGAAGAAGGGAAGAATCACAGAGGAATTTCCATTCAATCCACTTCTAGGCTTGAACCGCACAATATGAGCAGACTTGATGAAATGAAGTTCATGCCTTCCTCTTTGGCAAGTATTTATTTTTCAAAGGAACCTAAACTTGAGGGCTGGTAGACCACAGGATGTGGTTAGGAGCTGACTACAACTAGAGTATTTTCCTCTCTCTCTTAAAGTTGAACTTGCTCAGTATCTCCATCTCATGGCTGAAATCCAGATCACAATTTCAAGATAAACAAATTAGCTAGAACAGGGTCTGGCAAGCTTATAGGAGCCACTTGTGTGCTTCCCCACCTTTTACCCAAAAATCTAACAGCTGAAGTCAGGTTCACAATAGTTACTCGGGTCGGAAAACCTTCTTTTAGAACTATGGAGAAGAACTATGGCGAAGGCTCAGCCCAGGAATTTACTTTTGATACCAGAGCTGAGCTCACGGTCCTTTCCCACAATAATCCTCCTCTTGTCTCCCACCCCAAAAAACTTGGTTGATCTCAGCTGTGTGAAGAAGAAGGAGGAGGAGGATCAACTGTAAATCATGAAGGCAGCAATCCTAGGCACAAGAAGCTGTAGGAAAGCAAGCTGCTGTAAATTAAGACAGCATAAAGTTACACCAGATCTACTGCCCCGCTTAACACCACAGAGGGGAAACTAGCCTTTGAAATTACTGTATGTTGCCAGGTCATGTGACCAACCAGAATAGGCTCCAGGGATCCATCCGGAATTCTTCCACTGCACAACTAGACTGCCCCTTTTGGGGGGCTTACATCTGCCAGCTGAACTGGGATAAGCAAATTACACCAGTGTATCTTTGGCTGTGTCGGGGTTGGGGACTTAATGCCAGCTGAGCCATGAATTGGTCAACTGAGCCAGAGATCTGATGCATCCTAAGCTGTCCATCCTGGTGGATCTTGCCACAGGACTCCCCTATTAAGCATTTGGTTAGATCGCCAGAGGGAAAGTTTTGTCACTCTTTGGTGCTGTGGTGTAATTTTTGTTGTTGTTATGGTTTGATTTTTCAGACATTTATTTTGTGATTTATTGTATTTTTATCTTTACATTTACATCCCATTCCATTCTATTATAAATATTCCATATTCCATATTTTAAGTTGTATCCCACTCTAGGACTGGTTTCACTGAAGAGTGGATTATATAGCTCCCCCCCCCCAAAAAAAAATAAAGTAAGTGTTTCAACAGTGAAAGCTTTTATGTTTTTGTTTTCCTCCAAACTATTTATGGAACTTTCAAATTGAATTGAAATTACAAAAGAATGTAGCAATGATTAGGTCTAGACTCAGTCATACTGAGAATAAATCATCTTTAATTTAATTTAAGCGAGGCTTAATTTAATCATTACATTTCAATAAATCTGGATCTGACCCATGGACTTCAACTTTTTATATTTAAAGTCCAAAGCTTTTTTTTAAAAGGAGTTTTATTTTGTTTTGTTTTGATGGACTAACGAGATTCTAAATCCTTAATATTTCTGGTGAGACTTGAAAGCTAGAAATTTCAGTTCTAACGTCCCATATCAAGTGGTTGGGGTGCTCTTCAAAGATCTGAATATAGCAATATCTGTAACAGCGTCCTTTATTCTCTCTCTGTGTGCGTTTAAATTACATTAGGAAAACATGCACTTGGATTTTTGGCAAGCAAATGTAAGACTTGGTTTGCGAATTTGTCCTCAGAACTGTTTCAGTGCCCACTCAGCACCCTTGTGTCTCTTTTTGTATAGTGCACAGTCAAGGCTGACTCACTGTGCCACTCAAAGCGCAGTAATACACAGCCTCATCCTGGAGAGAGACTCCTTCAATTGTCAGAGGAACAGTACGCTTTATGATATCCAAACTGGCAGAAAACTTCTCTTCAGCCTTTGGATTTTGATCGGCTTTGGTAGCACGCAAGAGGATCTGGGGTCTTCTGTTGGCATACTGACGATACCAGAAAAGATAGGGGAATGAGTCTCCACTTGTGAATTTGCAATCGAAAGTTACCACCTGCCCCTCTAGAGATTCCATCTGTCTCTGTGACTGGGACACTGATTCAGTTTGAGAGATACCTATAAAACAGAAATTGAGAAACAAAATTAGACCTTTCCTCTTTCTTTCTTTCTTTCTTTCTTTCTTTCTTTCTTTCTTTCTTTCTTTCTTTCTTTCTTTCTTTCTTTCTTTCTTCCCTTCCTTCCTTCCTTCCTTCCTTCCATCCTTCCAAGGAATAACCTTCTGAATCGTCAACTGAACTATCTTCTTCTTCATTTTAGTTTAAGATTTCTGAGTATATTGTCATTTGCCCGAATTTTTGTGTCAGTATACATCTCACAACCCTGAGATTAAGAGAGTCTCATGTTCTACCAATGGAGCCATCCCAAGCCTAATCCCAAGTCTAATGTCTGTAGGGATGTAGAGGTAAATAATGTAAGTTTACATCTTATCTTTAACAGTCCACTTCAAAAACAATTGGCACATACAATCACTTAGGCCAACATCTGTAAAAATGGGGTACATTGGGCTGTATTCATTGATAGTGATACTCAAAGTAGACCCACTGAAATTAATATTATTCATATTTCTGTATGTCCAGCTGTTTCTCTCTCTCTCGACCCATCCTATGAAGATTTCTAAAATTACCCAAATCTTGGCCTTTCATTCAGTTAGAGAAGACCTATTAAAATTAATGAACCTAAGTTAGTCATATCTGTTATTTTCAAAGCCTCCACTCTGAGTAGGACTAACATTAGATTCAGCCCTAAGTATTCCTCTGATTTTTAAAATTGATTATTATTATTATTTTCAGATCCTCACCTTTCAAAACAGGATAGGAACACGACATTTTGTTTTCAGTTCTTAAACTTGAAACTCTTACAGTGCCCAGGCTAAGGTAACTTATGTTTAAATCACACACAGCTGTCAATACATCTCTTCGTAGACTTGACTTGTACAGTCAAAATATGTACGTCTTTGGATAGCGAGGGACTCCAACCATAGGATTGTGAACTGGGTGGTATTCTTACTGAGAAATTTGGAAGATTATCTTATCAATGCTACAGCAGCACCCAAGAGAAATATTACCTGGTTTTGGAAGGAGAAGGAATGCCACCAAAACAGTCAAGCACAATTGCATTTTAGAACAGGAAACCCTCATTGTTGATGCTTCCAAACAGTGGCTATGGACATCTCCCTCGTTCCTTGTATTTTAAAAGTTCTCTGGAGAGGCAAACTCCATCTGTACTGTGCCTCGTCTGTTTCCTGCCCTTCTGTGATGCTGGCTCATTGCTGTCAATCATCTTTTGAATGATGACGTATATTTAAATTGGAAGTTAGGTCAATCTGCGAATAGACGTGTGAAGCTCTGGGTTGCGCTCTAGTGGTGAAAAATAATATTTCTTTCTTTTAAAAAAGCAGCTAAGGGAACTGTGTTAAGTAGAACAAAAATGCAAGGTGCATCTGTTTGTTGTGGGTTTAAAATGAACTCTCTCAAACAATAGTCAGCAATATTCAACAGTCTCACAAAAATGACCCATAATTTTTTAAAAATGAAAAAGAAACCATGGTTGTCCCCCTCAGACCACACATATGGCTTCTCTCAAATAAATGTATTTTTTGTGACTTTTTAAGGTGATGAGACTTATTTGTGAAGCATCTCTTTCATTGAGCTAGCATAGCAGGTTTCTAAGTTGGGAGCCAGGATCTGTAAATGGGTTTGACAGTGGTGCTTTAAATCAGTTATGTAAATCATAGAATCACAGAATTTTAGAATTGGAAGGGATCCAAGGGCCATCTAGTCCAACCCTCTGCAATGCAGGAATCGCAGTTAAAGCATCCATGTCAGATGGCCACCCAACCTTTCCTTAAAAACCTCCAAGGAAGAAGAGTCCACCACCTCTCATGGGAGTCTGTTCCACTGCGGAACAGCTCTGATCATCAGAAAGTTTTTCCAGACGTTTAGTCAGAATCTCCTTTCTTGTAACTTGAAGCCCTCATGAACCCTAGTAAACTGCATTCAAACCAGAAGTCAGTCTGTTTATATATCCAGTCCCATCAAGCAGATACCCTTGGCTCATTCGTTGCCTCCATCAGATTAACGTACCTCACAGGGTGGTTGTGGGGGATAAAATAAGGAGGAGCAGAAGCATGTACTTTAAAATTCAGTTTGTTTGAATTTGACATCATCTATATTTGCAGACTGAGCATTAGAAAAGTGCCATATTCTATATTAATCCATGCGTCTCCAGACTTACCATGTGGAGATGCACACAATAATTCTATACAATGATTGGTGAGTTTCATATATATATATTCCCACTAAGGTTTTCAGCTTTGTCTGAAATATGACTTTATTATGAATTACGATAAATTGCATCTATTACATGTTACATAGGTCCCTTCGCACGCACCCCCCCCCAAAAAAAAATTGATGGGGCTGCCTGCCAAGTTGCCTTTCAAATGGTGTGTGTGTACCACATCATGTGATTGATTAGACTTACCTGCTCCCCCCCCTAATTTTTTATTTAAGTTGGCACCCCTGACATGTCAGTTCACCATATCAGTATAAATTGGTCAAATGATTTGCTTCTGGTGACAACACTGTGATTTGTATATTCATTGATCACCAAGGAAGACTTCTGGTGAATTGAAATGTATCTGGTCTTTAGTGTAAATGTTACCATTCTTATTTTTGTGATTCTAATGACTGCATAATTCCCAGGTGGAAAAATCAAAATTGGAAACAGAACTGTTAGATCCCAAAACTAAGACTTTGTCTAGGATGTATAACTTGCTGTTGAAATGGAATACTCAGGATGAAACAGTGAAATCTGCTATGATTAAGTGGGCACAAGATGTTGGACATAACATTATGATGGCTGACTGGGAACAGTTATGGACCACAGGTATGAAGTTTACGGTATGTAATGCCTTAAGAGAGAATATTATGAAAATGATATACAGGTGGTACATGACTCCAGTCAAGCTTGCTAAAATCTATCATTTGCCCGATAATAAATGTTGGAAATGTAAAGAAACTGAAGGTACATTCTTTCACCTTTGGTGGACGTGCATAATTCCATTCATATTTTTATATGTGCTTATATTTTCGGAGATATTAAAGTTCACTTTTGTTTTACATAAATTCCAGTAGCAATCCCTATCCAGATGTATAGATGTTGATGTGTTTCAATCTCTTTCCCTGTTAATTTTAAATGGTTGGATCAGTTGATTTTAATTATAGAACTCTAGAGTTGTAAAGAACCCCAAAGGTTATCTAGTCCAACCCTCTGCAATGCAGGAATCTCAATACATGGTCCCCCATCCAATTTGAAACCATACTGGACCAGAAAGGGAGGAATTAGGGCAGATCCTAAACCTTTTCATAGGTCCGTGTTGCCAGGTCATGTGACTCAGCTGAACAGGCTTCGGATTGCCCCTTAAGTGAGCTTCAGAAAACTCCATTATGAACCTCACCTCTATTAGGAATAGGGAGAAATTTGATTCACTTCAGCTTTCAAGGCACACCTTGCCAAGTGAACCAAAACACAGCC
The DNA here is from genome assembly GCA_034642415.1 of Podarcis siculus. Classification (NCBI taxonomy): domain Eukaryota; kingdom Metazoa; phylum Chordata; class Lepidosauria; order Squamata; family Lacertidae; genus Podarcis; species Podarcis siculus. Next base: position 1,466,563 of record JAXCMG010000111.1, read on the forward strand.
ACCCTCCGAAATTCACGTTTCACTGAGTTTTGAAATGGATGTCTCCAACTGTGTAACATGTACAAAAATGCATATATTGGGGTAAAGTGTATAAACAGACACATCTTAATGCAAGCGACATTGTCTTGGAAGGTGATGGACTCTCCTTCCCTGATGGTTTTCAAGGAGAAGTTGGATGGCCATCTCTTAAGGATTATTTAGCTGTGATTCTAGCGTTGCAGTGGGGTGAACTGGGTGATCCTTGGGGGGGTCCTGTCCAAATCTAGCTCTATGATGCTGCGACTTAGAAAGACATAATTATATTGGGGGAAATCGCTTTACAAAAATGTGTGTATCAGGCAAAACGACATTCACCCCAGCTCAGAAAAGAGGACTGAAGAGCCCCTCCTTCTGCAAGTTTCTGTTCAGCTTCCCTTGTGCTTCTCAACACTGTGTCTATCACTGCACAGTAGTAGACGCCAGCATCTCCCATCTCCACCTGGCTGATGGAGAGGTTTGTAGAGGTGCTGGTTTTGTCAATGTCCATCACCCAACGTTGTTTTTGTTCCTTTGTATATAAGCCACTGATGATTGAGTGAGGAGCCTTGTCCTGACTCTGTTTGTACCAAAAGAGCCCACTGTAAGATGATATTCCGTGGTTACAGGAGATCTGTGCTGTTCCTCCTAGGGGGATGGAGACTTCTGGAGGCTGGGAAATATCTCCAAAGGTTGCTCTGCCTGGAAGAAATCACCAACATTCCATGACTAATCTTTCTGTTCTTCCACTTATTTTCTCTCTCCCTGTTCCACCTTTCCTTCTTTCCTGTTTTCTTTCTCAAGCCTTCACACACACACACACCTCCTGTAGCCCCCTCTCACTCATCCACTGTGAACACGGTTCACCTCTCATTTACCCTTCCTTTATTCCTTCCCTTTCTCCTCCTTGATTTTCATTCCTTCACTTCATGAAGGCTTGTATGCCCTTCTCCTGATTTGGATTAATTAATAGCAATGCTAATAATAATTGCTGAAACTAATAGTAACTAGTCTCCATGCCCCTATAAATAGTTATTGCACCATCTGGAAGAGTTCTGTTGCAAGCCTAACACTATCTGCAGTTCTGGTAGTGCTGGTTATGTAAAAACTAAGGCAGAACTACTGGAGCTACTCATCATCTTACCATTAATTGCAACGGCACTACTCCTATTAGTATGGGTATTTATTAACCAGCAGATTAAGGGAATGTGAGTTTGCGGGAATGGATGAGAGCATAAGGGTGAGCAGCTGGGGTGTTGATTTTCTAAGGAATAATTTTCTAAGGAATTCCTCACTTACATAGAAGCAGTAGTCCAAGCAGATGCTTCCACTTAGCTAGCCAGGCTCTTGAGACCACTGTGAAGGTCATGGATGCTTCCGGTGGAGTGTGGTCCTCCTTCCAGAGGGCTCTGTAATGCAGAAGGGAAACAGAGGCTCCCAGATCCTACGGCTCAACTATGCTACTGTTCCCTCTCTTCTGAGTGCAAGTCAGAAGTAGAGAGTTTGTGGTTATCTTAAGACAGTCAGAGAAACCACAGCTTGTGTCTTCTTTGAGAAAACAGTACTCTCTTGTGCTTTCCAGTGGGGAGAAGAATATCGAGCTTGGTTATGCAAAAGAAAAAAGAAGAAGGAAAGATTCTTTAGGCTGCAACAATCATTTTCTGATCTATAAAATTGCTTTGCATTTTTTTAAAGGATATTTTATGGCTGGGATAGGGACATGGATTATCCAAATGCTCACAATAGAATGATATAATTGTAGTGTTGGAAGGGACCATGCGAGTCTTCTCATCCAACACCCTGCAATGCAGGAATCTTTTTCCCAAGGTGGGGCTCAAACCCACAACCCTGAGATTAAGAGTCCCATACTCTGCTGACTGAACTATCCCAGCTGCTAGGTTTCAAATTCTACCCACCCTATCCATCATAGACCAATGGTAATAGACGATGGGAGCTGGACTCCAGCAACAATAGAATGGTTGCAGGTTTCCACATTCTATGGAATTAAGAGTTAGGATATGTCTCAAGCTCGGGGCTGCCTAGCCTGTTATAGGCTGTCATGGACTCTATGACTGACACTGGGTGATGGGCATGTGGCCCCAGAGAAGCCCCTCCAAGTGATGAAACTGCTTTATGTCCCCTTCTTTCATGTGTTCAAAATAGATCACAGGTGAGGCAACCTTGTTCTGTGGCCTGTCCCACCTGCTTCTTGCCCGTTTATGACACTCATTCAGTCAGAGGGTTTGAATAAAGAGGTAAATTAGGTCTGGGTTGCCCTCTTGTGGACAGAATTGTAAAACCATGAAAACTGTTCAGTAGGAGGTGACACATACAAGGCACATCTGCTTTCCACATTGAAAACAAAATGAAAACAAAAAATTCAGGGCCAGCCCTCTCAATGGACAAGGTGAGCCCCATGTCTCAGGTCAAAGATCAGGAGAAATGGAAGATTGATGCCATTTTGCTTACTCACAACTGCCCTCCAGTCCAGTCCTCTCCCAAAGTCCATTACAGATGGACTGGCAGGGGATAGGTGCCACCTTCTGCTTTTTTAGTTGACATATGTCTGTCTCAAGAGACACTGCCCCATTGAAGGTGGGAGAGGTGTTTTTGTTGCCTGGTGGCCTTGATCCCAGGAAGGAATGGGTGAATCTGTCTGTTTTAATTTCTCCCAGTTATCCAATTCTCCAATTGTAAGTTCTCTTCCTGACATTTCCACATCAATTGTCAGGCTGCTGCCAGCAACTCCTGACCAGTTTCCCAGCAATGTACAAAGACAAGGAAATGTTTTTTACCATCCACTTTTTGTTCAGTACTTACAGAGAATGGATATAGAACCCAGTCTCTTGGATAATGGTGTTGGCCCGAGTGAATCTCCACTCCCACCCCCATCTCTCCCACTTCCTCCTTCGTCAGTCACATCATCTATCCTACGGGTGCTGAGAAGTGCCCTCTGTCTTTGAGCTCTTTGCCCTCCTACTTTCAAGGCTCGCTGGGTTCTGGGAGGGGGGGGTCTGGAATGCTTTCTAAAGGCACTGTGTCCATTAGCTGTCACCCCCTGGTGCTTCCTCTTCCTCCCCCTCATCTCCCATTATTTCCCAACTTTCCCCCTCATCTGCCTCTGAGCTGCGACCTCCCTCAAACCCCTGTTGTAATTCTGAACTGTCTTCCTCTCCTTCCCCCCTGGAAGGGTCAAGCTGGGGAGGCAGTTTCCACCATTCCTCATCTGCCCAGTCCCTGACACCAGTTTGCAAATCGTTTCTCAAAAGCCTTCATGAAAACCTGTCAGCATTTCAACATAAATCTATTCTAATATCTAAACTTTGTTGTTGTTTAGTCGTTTCCGACTCTTTGTGTCCCCATGGACCAGAGCACGCCAGGCACTGTCTTCTACTGCCTCCCACAGTTTGGTCAAACTTATGTTGGTAGCTTCGAGAACACTGTCCAACCATCTTGTCCTCTGTCGTCCCCTTCTCCTTCTGCCCTCCATCTTTCCCAACATCAGGGTCTTTTCCAGGGAGTCTTCTCTTCTCATGAGGTGGCCAAAGTATTGGAGCCTCAGCTTCACGATCTGTCTTTCCAGTGAGCACTCAGGGCTGAATTCTCTAAGAATGGATAGGTTTGATCTTCTTGCAGTCCACAGGACTCTCAAGAGTCTCTTCCAGCACCATAATTCAAAAGCATCAATTCTTCAGCAAACAGCCTTCTTTATGGTCCAGCTCTAACTTCCATACTTCACTACTGGGAAAACCATAGCTTTAACTGTACAGACCTTTGTCGGCAAGGTGATGTCTCTGCCTCAGCCTCATCATCAGCATCATCACATCACATCACATAGACATCAGCAGAGATATCTAAACTTATCTGTATGCATTTCTAGCAAATTTGTAAAAATGGGGGGACCCCTGATACATGCACATTGGTATGTCATTTCAACTGATATTTGCATTGTTAGGTGCACTTTATCTCAGTAGATGCATTTATGTATACAGTACATTACTTGGCTGGAAAATTCCTTTTGCAAAATTTGGATCAGACTGAATTTGGAAGGGTGGCTATGTTTCCGTTCTTGCACTGTTTTGGAAAGTGTGAATAAGTAGGTTAGCCTGTAGATGCAAATAATACCCCCCCTTCCATCCCTACTCCCAGATATGTGTGATTGCTACAAAGTTGCTACGAAGGTCGTCAGTCTTCATTCAGATCTGAGCTCATTTCCCCTTGCAAGTTTTTGCTCTGCTTATCCACCGACTGACTTCACTGTGTCACTCCCAGCACAGAAATAGAAAGCAGAGTCATTCAGCTGGCTGGCAGATTTCTCCATGTTGAAGCTCGTATCGTTTTTATCATGCTTGGCTTGGAAGTTGTGGCTGAGTCCCTCGCCAGAGCTGGTACCATCTCCCAAATCAGTCAAAAAGATCCTTGGAGGTTTTCCAGGAGGCTGAATGTACCAGAAAAGATAGTAGACATTTTTGTCATAAACACAATCAAGAGAGATTCTTGCTCCTTGGTTGACGATCATGGTTCTTTCTTTCTGGGTTACTTTCTGTCCAAAACTCCCTTCTGTAAAGAAGATAATGGCAGAAGAGATTGTGTTAGATGGAGAGATGGATGGAGCAAAGCCCATAGATTCCCTTATCTACCTGACTTGGAGAATCTTGATCACCTGAGGATACATGAAGGGGGGAGAGTTCTCGTCCACTGATGGGGAAATGGATCACTTACTTAAGGCTGAGATGATGATGAGCAGAACCAAGGCACAAAGGAGGGGCATTTTCCTGGATCAAGAAACAGCAAGAAATTGGTAAGGACTCTGATGCTAGTTGTGAGCAGTTTATGGGCTTGGCTCCACAGATACAGCTGTATGAAATGATTTGATGAAAAGTGGGTGACTCCTTCCTCTTGGTAAGTAATGTCAAAAAAGCTACTTAAGATAAAAGAACAGGATGTGGTTTGTGGTCCAGGTACCAATGTGTGCTATTGCATGGGAACTCAATATCTCAATATTTTATAAGAAGTGGTACGAGTAGAGGTTGCTCGATATTGCCATCTTCTGTTTGAAAGCCACATGGCAGCTTCAAGACCTAGAACACTTAACGAAATATACAGTATGGGACTCCAAGTTGAAGCTTTCCAGTCCATCACCCAAAGGATAAAAAAACCAGTTTTCCCTCTCTTTAATCAAGTCTGAAATTTCCTTCTTACAGTCTTGTGTTGCAGGATTTTCTTAGTGATGAATAGATAAGTCTATGGTCTTTATCAATTTCACATGTGTTTGTTCACTAGATTGTCCCATCATTAATGTACTTATTTATAAGATTTCTGACCTGACCGGCACCAAATGACCCTAAGGTGGGTGATTGGTATACAATTAAAAAGAAGTAAAAGGGGGGAAGGACATAAAACACTAAAACTCTGCTGGAATGTAGCTGACTCTAGCAAGGGTAAGAGGAGTGTCCTGGATAGCTCAGTTGGCTAGAGCGTGGTGCTGATAATGCCAATGTTGCAGGTTCGATCCCCATATGGGACAGCTGCATTGCGGGGTGTCAGGGGTTGGACTGAGGAGGAATGGTGGGGACCGCCCCCCTTCTCCTGAAACTTCCCAAGAACAGGAGGACAGTTTTGATTTAGAACAGTGGTTTGCAGAGGGGCATAGTTCAGAGGCTCCAGAAGGGAGAAACTGGGAAATATTGGAAGAGGTACAGCAGGAAGAAGAAAACAGGGTGAGACAGCTGACAGAATCTGTGTCTTTGGAAAGCATTCCTGACCCCCCCCCCCCGGACCAGGTGAGCATTGAGAGTAGTAGAACAGAGAGCTCAGAGGCAGAAAGCTCAGATGAGCTGACGTAAAGGTGATGTAGAATAGGAGAGACGTAGGGGTGGGACTTTACTTGGAGCAATGCCATTATTTAGGGGAGACTGCATTCCTTCGTCTCTCCCTGTGAAAATTGAATAAATTAATTGGTAAGAACTTTTATTGTCTATCTGCTTCTTGCCTGCCACCGGGGGAGGGATTGGATCATAGGCGCCGGCTCCATGGGGCCTGAGGGGGCCCGAGCCCCCTCAAAAATTTTATTGGGGGGGCTCCACCCCCCCCCCCATAATTTAAGAAAATTATTGGGCGCGCGCAGCGGAAACATCCTCCGCCGGTGACGTCACCCGGGCCTTGCGGAAAAGGCGCTGCGGGAGTCGCCGCCGGGGCCGCTGCAGAAGGGTGAGTGGCAAGGGCAGGACGGGGCCGCGCGCTCCTTTCCTCGGCTGCCCTCGTCGCGCTCCTTGGCTCCCGCGGCCGGCGAGGGGAGCCCGGGCCACGCGCGGCTGCTGCCGCCGCTGCCGCTGCCTCTCCTGGGGGCGCCGCCTCCCCGGGCGGGAACGCTGCGGGTGCGCGAGGGAGGAGGGCGGCCCCCGGGGGCTGGGAGAGCCGGGCTGCCGTGGCCAAGAGGGCTGCTCTGCCGGGCGCCGCTGACGAGCAAGCACACAGAGCAGGATCGGGCTCCCCCCCTTTCCCAGTCTCTTTCTTGCTTCAACCGCTCTCGGCTGTTGCCGCCGCGCGGCATCCCAAAGTCTAGGGACCTGAGTCGACGGCGAGCGGACTGCACAGAGGCATTACTGCCACTGAGCTGCGGTAGGGCCTGGAGCTGGAGGCGCCGCCGCCGCTGTTGCTTATTGCGAGGTGGGGACCTGGCGGTGAGCGGGGGGGAGGCAGAGACGCTCGCCGCCGCTGCTGTGGGGGATGGGACGGGCTATGGCGCTTTCCCGGTTGCAGGGAAAGTGCCTGAGCTGGGAGAAGTGTTTCTCTGGAACTTAGAAAACTTCCCGGGGCAGGACCCCGGTATGGGCCCCCCCAATATTTTTTATAAGTCGGCGCCCCTGGATTGGATTTCCTGAAGCCTAGCACAGGAGGTTGAACTAGGTGATCCTCGGGGTTCCTTCCAACTCCACAATTCTATATTATATGTATGATTCCTTTAGTCCAGTGGCGTAGCGTGGGTTGTCAGCACCCGGGGCAAGGCAAGTAATTTGCGCCCCCTAACCCATGGATTTGCGCCCCCTAACCTGTGGATTTGCGCCCCCTAACCCATGGATTTGCCCTAACCCCAGATGTTGCGCCCGGTGCGGCCGGCCCCCCCTGCACCCCCATGCTACGCCACTGCTTTAGTCCACCCAGTTTTCCCCCTGATCCATCCACCACTGCAATATTGCCCAAGAAGGTTTCTTGTAGGGGAATCTGGACAGCTCCTTCTACTGCTGGACGGCTCCTCAGCTTCACTGATCAGTGGAGGTCCGGCATGAGAGAGCCCCACCAGCTGAAAACGATTTACAGATGGTATTTAACTCCGAGTAGGCTTGTTAAGATGTATAAGAAGGAATCAGATAAATGCTGGAGATGCAAGGAGGTTGAGGGAATGTTTTTTCATATGTGGTGGACTTGTAAAAGGATAAAAGAGTATTGAGAAATGATCCATAATGAATTGGGGGGGGGATGTTTTAAAGTACCTTCCTAAAAAAACAGAGTCCTTTTTGTTGGGGATAATTCAGATGGAAATTTCCAGGTGTCATAAAAGGTTATTTATATATGCCACTACTGTGGCCCATGCTATTGGTTAGCCCAAAAATGGAAAATGAGTGAGGTCCAAACTAAAGAAGAATGGCAACTTAAGCTGATGGAATATGCACAGCTTGCAGACCTAACATATAGAACAAGAAGAGCATACGTTTAAAGAGGATTGGAAAATGTTTATTGAATATATGGGGTGAAATTGTACACTTTAAAATGCTGGCAGCATTAATATAAATTCAACAGTGTAAATAAGTTTTGATGGATGCAATAATGGAATACTGAACGGTTTAATTTATGTAAAATATGCAGGGATTTATGGTATGTAAAATGAGCCATGGAAAGAGAAGAAGGGAAGTCATTGATATTGTAAGGATGTTTAAATGAGTACTTAAAATTGTAAAACAGGAAATCTAATAAAAAATATATATGCAAAGAGAGAGCCCCACCATCTCTCCTTTCAGAAGGGACACCCTGCTCTCCTCCTCACCACCGACACCACCACCACCTCCCTGTGCATGAGATGATGCAGTCAAGCACCACTGCGGGACTCAGATCACAGTAGTATATAGCTTCATCTCAAAGAGAAACCTTCCCAGTCTTCAAGTTGGCTGTGCAATTGAAGTCCCAACAAAGCTCTTCCTGCATAGCCACCGCTTGTTTCCCCTTGCAAGTTTTTGCTCTGCTTCTCTACCAGCCCACCCCACTCTGTCGCTCAAAGCACAAAAATAGACAGCAGAGTCACTCAGCTGGCTGGCAATCTTCACCATGTTGAAAGTCTTCTTTTCTTTATCATGCTTGGCTTTGAATCCTAGATTGACCTCATCAGCAGAAGAGGAGCCCCCTCCAAAATCATCCAGGAAGAGCCTGGGAGGTTGGCTGGGTTGCTGAATGTACCAGAATGGGAAGGCTGAGTAAGAAGTTGTGTAGGTGCAGTTGAGAGCAATGCGGTCTCCTTCGGTTATGGTCACAGTGCCTTCAGTTTGGGTCACTGACTCTCCAACATTCCCCTCTGTACAAAAGATAAGGACAGAAAGAGATGGCGTTAGATGGACAAATGGATGAAACGACAAAGCATTCCTGCTCCTTTGACTCTTAGCTTTCTGTGAACACCTTTTAAAAGAATGTTGTGTTATGTGCACTCTTCCCTGAGCAACACCCTTCACAAAGGCACATGGATAGCATGAGAATAACACCAAGGGCCTTTAAATGTCACAAGTGAAAACAACAACAGATTCACAGGCAACATTGAGCTTAAACATATCCCTGAGAACAGATCAGATTTCAGGTGTATAGGATCGACTTTGATTCATAGTAAAATCCTGAGGACAACTAATTGGAGCCTGATGCACTTAGACTTAATGAATTCTGAGGCTAGGAATTTATTTTTGAGTACTAGAACTGAAGGCAGTTCACAGTACTTCCACAGACAAATGCCATACCTGGATAACTTTCTTCTTTTCAGAAGCGTAACCCAGGAGTTTGGCATTTTGGTTGCTGCTTTCATTAAAATAATTGGGAGTCAAAATACTTGGCAATCTACTGGAGATCATCCACAAATTTTTCCATGGACTCCCTTATCTATCTGACTTGGAGAATCTTGATCACCTGAAGAGACATGAAGCAAAGTTGACCTCTTCCAATGGTGAGGAAATGGATCACTTACTTAAGGCTGAGATGATGATGAGCAGAGCCAAGGCACAAAGGAGAGGCATATTCCTGGATCAAAGACGAGGTGAACAGCAGAAAATTGGTAAGGACTCTGGCGCTAGTTCTGAGCAGTTTATGGGCTTGGCTCCCAAAAACACAGCTGTATGAAATGTGGGTAACTCCTTGCTTTTGGTAAGTAATGTCTAAAAAGAAACTTAAGGTATAAGAAAAGGATGTGGTTAGTGGTCAGGTTGCCAATGTGTGCTATTGAATGAGAACTCAATATCTGGCATCATACTATAGGATGTAGTATTAGCTGAGATTGCTCGACATCTCCACCTTGTGTCTGAAAGCCACCTGAGAGCTTCATCTAAAAGACAGCTATCTAGCTATCTGGTTCTTTACAAAAGTTGAAGCACTCAAATCAGGGAACTATTTAGCTATCTAGGTAGCTAGACCTGAAGGCGCATCTCTACCCCATTGCTTAGCCCAGACACTGAGATCTTCCTCCAGCAGGACTTCTGGTGGTTCTCTCACTGAGAGAAGTGAAGGGAACCAGGCAGGGGGCCTTATTGGCAGTGGTGTCCTCCCTGTGGAACACACCCTCCTATCAGATGTCCAGGAGATAAAGAACTACACAACTTTTAGTTGGGAATAACTCAGATGGAAATTCCCAGGTGTCGGAAAAGGTTATTTATGTATGCCACTACCATGTTTTGTTAGCCCCAAAATGGAAAACAAGCAAAGTCCTAACTAAAGAAGACTGGCAACTTAAATTGATAGAATATGAGCAGTTTGCGGACCTAACATATATAATATAAGAACAAGAAGAACATTCGTTTAAAGGAGTTTGGAAAATGTTTATTGAATATATGGAGGAAAATTGTGTTTATTTGAAAACGCTGGCAGCATTAAGATAAATTCAACAGTGTAAATAAGTTTTGATGGATGTAATAATGGAATACTGAATGGTTTAGTTTATATAAAATATGCAGGGATTTATGTTGTGCAAAATGAACCATGGAAAGAGAGGAAGGGAAGTCATTGATATTTTAAGTGGTTGTTTAAGTGAATATTCTAAAACATAAAACAGTAATTTAATAAACAAATAAACAAACAAAAAGAACTGCACAACTTTTAGAAGACATCTGAAGGCAGCCCTGTATCAGGAAGTTTTTAATGTTTGATGTTTTACTACGTTTTTATATGTGCTGTAAGGAGCCCAGAGTGGCTGGGGAAACCTAACCAGATGGGCGAGGTATAAATAATAAAAGTATTATCATTATCATTATCATTTTCATCTTCATCTAGTTCACACACACATGAGAAATGGTTGCAAATAAAATAAACTATGGCTGTTGCATATGGTCATATGAATGCTGCCATCCATACTTTGCATATAGCCTGTTTTGAGCCTCAATTTCATGTGCACCTAGTAATGCCTTCTCAAGCACATGCTCTTCGCTCAGCCACTGGGTTGGTTTTTGTGCTCCCTGCCTTGTCATTCTCTTCACTGTGTCTCTCAAGGCACAGAAGTAGACAGCTGAGTCTCTTGGCTCCCCGGACGCCTTTTTCAAATGAAAGGACTCCTTTTTGTCAAGGACGGCTGAAAACCCACTCTTTTTTGTCTCCTTGCTGGGATCATCATAACTTGAGAGCAAGTGTCGAGGGGGTTCCGGTGGATGCTGTACATACCAGAAAAGAACTGGGGAGAAAGACGACTGGTAGCTGCATGGCAGCAAAATACTCTCCCCCTCTTGGATGGTAAAATCAGCTATGGTTTGGTTGACAGAGTCTCCGTAGGCAATTCCTGCAAATAAGGGGGATGACGACGTGAACTTTATTTATATATTTTATTCCATAAAATATATACACCGCTTGAGTGTAAAAAGCCATTGCAAGAGAAATAAAACAATATAATTATCAGTTGAAAGCAGTTAAAAATATTCCAAAAATATTAAAATCCATGACAAACTAAGAAAGAGAGATTAAAACACACACATCAATTGCTGATTTTGGCTGGGAATCTCCAAGGCTTTAATCAACCAGAGATATCAAAAAGCACAGGGAAATATAAAATAAGGGGGATATAAAATAAGGTCAAGGAACATAATGCATGCCAAGGCCAAGAGTGGTGCGGATCCTCAGTAGGGGAGGACGATGCTCCCTCTTTCAATTTTTTAAAAAAGAGAATGCTACTCACTTATAGCTAATGCCAGTAACATAGCAGATGCAGGTGAAAAGATCATGTTGAAGGATGAGGAAGGTGAGTTCCAACCTATTCAGAACTGGCTGTGGTTAAAAATGATGCTGAGCAGGAAGTCACTTCCTTCTCAGGGTTCTCTGACAGATAGCAATGCCATGTTTGAGCAGGGATGAATTGGTCACACCTCCCCTCCTGGGAGTAGACATAGGTTGGTCTCTCCCACCGAGAGGAGGGTCACATGCTGTTAAGTTCTGTATGTAAGCAGGCCTTCCAAGTGTCCCTATTTTCCAGGGGGCAGTCCCAGATCTACAGAAGCTGTCCCGGTTTCTGGTCTAGATTGTCCCACTATCCCTTAAGTAAAGGTAAAGGGACCCCTGACCATTAGGTCCAGTTGTGACCGACTCTGGGGTTGTGGTGCTCATCTCGCTTTATTGGCCGAGGGAGCCGGCGTACAGCTTCCGGGTCATGTGACCAGCAGGACTAAGCTGCTTCTGGCAAACCAGAGCAGCGCACGGAAACTCTGTTTACCTCCCCACCAGAGCGGTTCCTATTTATCTACTTGCACTTTGACGTGCTTTCGAACTACTAGGTTGGCAGGAGCAGGGACCGAGGAACGGGAGCTCACCCCGTTGCGGGGATTCGAACCGCCGACCTTCTGATCAGCAAGTCCTAGGCTCCGTGGTTTAACCCACAGCGCCACCTGTGTCCCCCACTATCCCTTAGGACGTCCCTATTTTCGTTGGCGAAATGTTGGAGGGTATGTGTAAGCAGAATGCACTGTTGAATGCCCTAAGCTGCAACAGCAGCACTGCCACCTTGTGGCATCTGAATGAGATGATGGTTTCATTCATTCATGAAAGGCATTTGTGTATTGCGCAGATAGGCGGAGACTTCCCCAACCCCGGGCAACACCCAAGTGGAATAATGACTCAAAACAACGTGTCATGGGATTAAAATTTGGCCACAACTTTATTAAAGCTTCAAATGTAGGGAGACCTTGGCTTAGGCACTGGGCGTTTATCCCTCCCAGTCCCCAGCCGGGGATCTGGGGAACATCAGGGTTATCCAGAATGTGTGGGGATTGGGCTGACTCTGGGGAACATCTGTTCAAGCAGAGAGCCTGCCCCCTATTTTGCCGCCATCGCAGAGGAGAGCAACAACAACTTATTGGCATATGGCCAATGCCTCCCTTCAAAACAACCCCTTTAATGGGGAACCCTGGGATCGCCACCACGGGGGGGGGGGCATGGGTCACTGCTTCATGCCCCCTCTCCCATTTAGGGAAGATAGACTAAAGGATTCCGCCCAAGACCTGAAACCGCCAAAGTTGTGACGTTTTGCTATGGGGAAGGCAAAACCTGCCAATGCAGGAAAATTCCTTTCCGGCCCTTCAACAGTGACCATAACATAGCAGTGCCCACGTACATGTGAAGAAGAGGTTAACTTGCAAAAGAAGGCTTAACTGAGGGAAGGCAGGGTGGGAGAAGCTCTGGAGCCCACTGAGAACTCCCAGGTAAGTTCTGCCCACTATTGTGTGGGCAGGGCGATCCCTCCCCTTACCTGGCCAGCTCTTTCCTGGCAACGCCTCCCCAGCTACGACTGGGTAACTGGCAAAGGTAGGCGGCTACTTCCAGGTGTCCAGCAATGTGTACGAATCCAGGCTGTACTGCCAGGAGCCACATGGGATCAGGGTGTGTGTGTGTTGCGCACGGCCACACAAAAGGCGCCCCCCCATTTGATGTGGGGATCGGTCATTGCCCTTTATAATATTCATCTCTGTGTGGCTTACTCAGGTTCACTCAGAAATTTCACAAAATCCATGGCTATTACGGCCAGGCAAGTGTGCTGATATGAGATGACTGAGAGGACCACCTTCAAATATCTAAAGTGCTATCACAGGGAAGATGGAGCAAGCTTGGTGTCTGCTTTTCTAGAGGGTAGGACCCAAACGAATGGATTCAAATTTCAAGCAAGAGGATTCTGACTAAACAATAGTAAGAACTTTCTGATGGTAGAAGCTGTTTGACACTGGAACACACTACTTTGAAAGGTGATGGACCTTCACTGGTGGATATTAAACAGAGGTTGGATGGCCATCTGTCAGGGATCCTTAAGCTGTGATTCCTGCATTGCAAAAGGTTGGACTAAGGGACCTTCAGGGTCCCTTCCACCTTTACAATTGTAAGATTCTGTGAAGAAGGGGAATGACAGTGGGTAGGTGGGTGGATTTGTGGGTGCAAAGGATAGCTTGCCCATGCGGATGGGAGTTGTAGTCCAAAATATCTGGAGGGTACCAGGTTGGTATACCTCTAAATATAGCAACATACCTAAGTGTACTACTGGTGTGTGTGGTTGTTTTGGTTTGTTTTCCCTAGTTACATTAAGAAAATAGACATTTGCATTCTTGCAAGGAGAAAAGAACAGAAGTTAAAGGAACCTCTCCTCAGCCGTCACACAGCAGTTTTTGCACGAACGAAGAGTCAAAGATGACTCACTGTGGGTCTCAGAGTACAGAAATACACAGCCTGATCCTGGAGAGAGGCGCCTTCGATCGTCAGAGGAACAGTCTTATTTTCAAGAAACAAAGTAGTGGAAAATTTCCCCTCAGCAAACTGGTTCTTCCTCTGAGGGTTTTTGTATGCATGAAAGATCAGCTGGGGTCCTCGTCCCATGTGTTGACGGTACCAGAAAAGGTCTGGGCTTGTGCTGTAAGAACTAGAAAATTTGCAGAATAAAGAGACAGACTCTCCTTCTTTGATTTCCACCTGACTCGGGGACTGGAACACTGAATCGCTTTGGGAAGTTCCTACAAAACAGAAACAAACGAATAAAAAAATGGTAAACTATCTGTTTATCATCTATTTCATATATAAAAGTGATCCATAAATTATTTTCATAATACTAGCCCTAATGATGACAGTGCAGCCATTAGAGTGTTCAGCTGGGAGCTGGGAGACCAATGGGTCAAATCCCACCCATAGCTCCAAAGCCCACTGGGTGACCTTGGGCCAGACACTGATGCTCATCCTAATCTACCTCACAGGCAGGTTGCTATGAAGATAAAATACAGGGCGAGAACCATCCATGCCACCTTCAGTTCCTTGGAGGGAAATTGGGGGTATATAAGTAATCGTAAATAAACAATAAAATCCCAAGTCCAACTACCTGTTCAGTTCCTCACACTCTCAGGGTAACCATTGGGAGTATTACCTGATTTCAAGAGCAGAAGGAATGTTCCCAGACTTGCCAAGAAGCAGGAAGCTTTAGAGAGGAAAAGCATCCTTGGGATGACGGAAGTTCTGATACTAAAGCTCTCGTTGTACTTGAAAATATGGCAGCTGGAGCAAAACTCCTTTTGTGGCCTGCCTCATCAGCTTCTTGCTCTCTTATGCTGCTGCTTCATAATGAACATTTCATTATCTTGTAGAATTAAGGTGAGTTGAGTGCTTTTTTTTAGTGGAAGGGAAAACCAATGGGGGATGTGTGGAGGTCTAGGTTGCCCTCTGGTGCCTAGAAGGGAGAAATGCAGGGTTTGTTTGCCTTACAGATGGTGCCAGATTTCAGCACAAACTAAGTAAGCTACGGGAGGCGGGTGGCACTGTGGGTTAAACCACAGAGCCTAGGGCTTGCCGATCAGAAGGTCGGCGGTTCGAATCCCCATGACGGGGTGAGCTCCCATTGCTCAGTCCCTGCTCCTGCCAACCTAGCAGTTCGAAAGCACGTCAAAGTGCAAGTAGATAAATAGGTACCGCTCCAGCTAGAAGGTAAATGGTGTTTCTGTACGCTGCTCTGGTTCGCCAGAAGTGGCTTAGTCATGCTGGCCACATGACCCGGAAGCTGTGCGCCGGCTCCCTTGGCCAATAAAGCGAGATGAGTGCCGCAACCGCAGAGTCGGCCACAACTGGACCTAATGGTCAGGGGTCTCTTTACCCTTTTAAGTAAGCTACAGTTTAGGACCACAGGTTAAGATAATGGTATTAATAATAATAGGTGGTGGTGGTGGTGGTTGTTTTCAAGCCATACATAATTGTTTTTTTTTTAAAAAAAGGGAACATGGAAAACAAAATCTAAAACAGACGTTTTCATTTTCTTTATACTTTCTTTTAGAATAATACACTTGGAGGGAAGGGAGAGTAATGCCCCCCCCCCCAAATGTAGTTTAGGACCTCAGGCTGACTTAATCCAGCTCCATTGCAAATCTAAAATAGTTTGAAGAAAGTGGCAACTGCAACAAAATGTTGTAGTTGTAGTTTCCCTGTCTGATGCCCTTCTCCAGCATATTCCATTCCCCCTGCTCCAGTGTGTCACTTAGCATTCTGTGGCCAATGAGCACAATCAGTCCTGACTGGACTGTTTGGCAACTCCATCCAATTCACCCTTCATTTCCTGCTTGTTTGCTCATTTTGATTTTTACTTGTGCCAACCTTCAGACTCCCCCAAACTTTCTTCTTCGCCACCTTCTCTTTACCATCGATTTTTTTTTAAAAAAAAAATTCCTTCTTAAGAAATATTTTCATTAAGGATGGTTATCTCACAGGGATTTATGCTAAAAAGAGCAGCTAAAAACACAAAAACAGCAAATGCATTTAAGATGAACTAAAACCATGTGAAGCAAATGCTTATGGCACACACCAGCCGGGGAAGCCTACTGGAGCAACAGAAACAGCAACAACAGCCAACCTCTCTTTCAAATCAGAACCAGTGAAGGCGGTGAAGGTCCTGTGTGAGTGCCTGGAGGCGGTTGGACGTTGAATGGCGGCTAACAGATTGAGGTTGAATCCTGACAAGACAGAAGTACTGTTTTGGGGGGACAGGAGGCGGGCCGGTGTGGAGGATTCCCTGGTCCTGAATAGGGTAACTGTGCCCCTGAAGGACAGGTGCGCAGCCTGGGAGTCATTTTGGACTCACAGCTGTCCATGGAGGCACAGGTCAATTCTGTGTCCAGGGCAGCTGTTTATCAGCTCCATCTGGTACGCAGGCTGAGACCCTATCTGCCTGTGGACTGCCTCGCCAGAGTGGTGCATGCTCCGGTTATCTCCCGCTTGGACTAATGCAATGCGCTCTATGTGGGGCTACCTTTGAAGGTGACCCGGAAACTACAACTAATCCAGAACGTGGCAGCTGGACTGGTGACTGGGAGCGGCCGCAGAGACCATATAACACCGGTCTTGAAAGACCTACATTGGCTCCCAGTACGTTTCCGAGCACAATTCAAAGTGTTGGTGCTGACCTTTAAAGCCCTAAACGGCCTAGGTCCAGTATATCTGAAGGAGTGTCTCCACCCCCATCGTTCTACCCGGACACTGAGGTCCAGCGCCGAGGGCCTTCTGGCGGTTCCCTCACTGCGAGAAGCCAAGTTACAGGGAACCAGGCAGAGGGCCTTCTCGGTAGTGGCGCCTTCCCTCTGGAACGCCCTCCCACCAGATGTCAAAGAGAACAACAACTACCAGACTTTTAGAAGACATCTGAAGGCAGCCCTGTTTAGGGAAGCTTTTAATGTTTGATGTATTACAGTATTTTAATATTTTTTTGGAAGCTGCCCAGAGTGGCGGGGTATAAATAAATTATTATTATTATTATTATTATTATTAACCACTTCAATATCTCAATGAGAATGATCTTCTGCAGGATACTGCATATATCAGTGAGACCCTCCTAAGATGCAGGGTCTCGATACATTAACATCCCAGAAGGTCTTGCTTCCCCCAAAGCCACAGCCTTCAATTCAAGCAGAAAGCAAACATGGCTCTCACTGTCAAGCTTCTGCCTGAAGCCTACTTCTAGCCCAGCTCTCTCATACAACTCTGGCTGTCCTTCATGGTTCTCAGTACTAGCCAGGTGACAGAGGGGCCCCACCCATTTGCCTTCTGGCACAAATACTTAGAGGCCATTACGGCCCTTGCCTGGCTCATTCAGCAATGGGTTCCTCCTCCTCCATTAGATTCTAACCCTTCCTGGATCCAGGAATTAGAAGGGACTTAGGCATCATACAGCCAATTTCCCCTTCCAACTCACAATATTGATAGAATCATAGAACTATAGTGTTAGACGGGACCCTGGGGGTCAACTATCTGACTTTTAGAAGACATCTGAAGGCAGCCTTGTTTAGGGAAGTATTTAATGTTTGATATGTTACCACTTTTTTATTCTGTTAGGAGCCGCCCAGAGTGGGAAACCCAGCCAGATGGGCAGGGTATAAATAATAAGTTGTTGTTGGTGGTGGTGGTGGTGGTGTTACCTCCTGCAATGCAGGCATGTGGAGGTGGCCTGTAGAGGATCAAACCCATGATTTTGGTGTTATCAGCACCACGCTCTAACCAACGGAGCTGGGCAGAGTCTTATTATAGCTCAATCAAAGACAAAATTAAGAATGCTCCTGCCCCTTCAGCCACAGATTCCTATGATGGTCACTACGTAGCATCTTGGTCTATACTGAAGTTCATGGAGAGGAGTTTTGAAGTCCTTTTTATATCTTGCAAGCCCTGTTATGCCCTGTCACGCCTTGCTCCTGCCTCGCCACTGTTCCACCCCCGTTCTGCCTTTTTCCAGGTCCAAAAGGACCCATGAGTTGGCAATTGCCTGAAATGATCTCCGCCTGTACAGTTTCACAATATGAGTATTTATTATTATCATCACCAGCCCGCCTTTTAGGATACAAATCCTTCCCAGGAAAGTAACATTTTTAAAAATGCATTGAGAAATTCATAACAGCAATAGTGATTTGTAACAATTCATCCTGCTCCTCCCCACAAGGGAGTTGTGGCCCCTGCAGGGGAGGAAAACGTTGCAGGTGGGAAAAGCTCTGAGACAGACTTCACCTGCTTTCCTCAGTTTCCATGTGCCAAATATTGCCAAGGAAGGGCTCTCCTGATGTGTTGAACTCCATCTCCCTTCGGCCAACATGGCCAGCAGTTGGGGGGACTGGAACAGAAGGCTATCATATTGGTCCCCCTTTGCAATATTCCACCACCATCTTAAAGCAACCCATGCCATACTGTGGAAAAGTCATGCTACTGCATCTACTGTAAGTCCTATTTCCATGCATCAGGAGTTCTGCCACCTGCCACCAGGTGGGTTTTTGTCCTGCTCTCTTTAGCATCCTCTTCACTGTGTCACTCATAGCGCAGAAGTAGACAGCCGAGTCTCTCAGCTCAACAGATCTCTTTGTCAGATTGAAGAACTTCTTCTTGGGGTCTGCTGAGAGAGTCCACTTCCAGCCCTTACTTGCCTTTTCATCCTGAGCACCGTAGTTTGAGACCAAGAGCTGAGGGGGCTCCTGTGGGTGTTGTTCATACCAGAGAAGTGTTGGAGCAGAGTAAGAAGTTTCAAAGAGGCAGCTGAGCTCCACATGCCATCCCTCCTGGAATTCAAGGTGACCTTCCGTTTGGGACACAGAGTCTCCCAGGGTTCTTTCTGTAAAAGGAAATGTGTGAACTTGGTTGTTAAATTCAGCTGGAAATCTCCAGACAATCTAAGGCAGGCATAGGCAAACTCGGCCCTTCAGATGTTTTTGGGACTACAACTCCCATCATCCCTGACCAAAACATCCCAAAACGTCTGGAGGGCTGAGTTTGCCTGTGCCTGATCTAAGGGGTGTGAAAGAATGGAAGGAAATAAAACAGAGAGTTTTTGAAAGTCTCTCTGTTTTCAGCTTTGAACCACCCAACAAAGCTAAATGTTGGAGAATTCAGAACAGACAAAAGAAAGTACACATAGTTAAATGACAGAATTCACTCCCCAATAGGCAGTGAAGGCCACCAACTTGGGTGACTCTAGAATAGAGTTGACGAATTCATTGAAGGATAGTGCTATCAATGATGGCTATGTTCTGCCTCCACTCTCATATGTATTCCCAGCCAGACTGTCAGTGAAGATGCCCACAAACATCCTCTTGACAGACACCCTATTAACTGGTGGATTCCTCGGCTTAACTAGGTCAATTCATCAACCATAAATATATAATCATCTCCACTTGCTTATTGCTAGAGTTGTACATGCTTTCCATGTCAGTGCATGCCAATCCCAGATAAGTGCGCACAGCATTAATTAGTTCAATTAATAGCCTAAGACCAGGGACTTATTCACAGTGTTGTCCTAAACATGTCTACTCAGAAGTTTTATTGAATTCAATGGGTCTTATTTCCAGGTAAGTGGGCTTAGGATAGCAGTCGCAATCATTCTTGGCCAGCTTCAACCAATGGAGGCATTGTTTTCAAAGCACACTTGTTTCTGTTTTTAAGCCTTTTTGAGTTATGGGACAAAATTGCAACATGAAGTGGAAATTTCTTTCTAACTGTGGATGATCCTTTATTGGGCCGTACATTATCTTCTGGTTCCTTCAGTCCTTCACAGAAGGCAACCACATTTATACTTCATTCATTATTTTAAGTGAATCAATTACAAATCAAATTATTATTATCCATTTACAGAATTATTCTACTGTCTGTTAAGTTCTGCTTCTTCCTGAGCAACTGTTACTAATACCAAGACAATGTCTAGAAACCAAGCACTCAACAGTGCAGAAAGTTCTTAAACTACCCCAAAATAAGTTTATCAAAATTTGAGCATGTATTCTCAAATTGGTTAACAGATTTAATAGTCAATGGTGTGTCCATCTGGATCTGGGCACTGAGAGTCAATGCTTCTAGAAATTATATTTCATCTCCATTTTGCTGGTGGTTTTTATCTCAGCTCTTCTGCTAGGTCAACCACTGTGTCTCTCAAGGCACAGAAATAAACAGCTGAATCGTTCATCTCAGTAGCTTCTTTTTGCAGATGGAAGGATTTGTTTATCTTGACATGTTTAGCAGAGAACTCTTCTCTTTTGGTTTGAGTGTGATCTGCAAGCTCCTCTTTCAGCAACAGTTGGGGTGTCCCACCATCAAGTTGCTGGACATACCAAAAGAGATAGGGATATCCAGAATATTCATAGGTACAGTTGATGAACAATTGGGCTCCTTCCTTTACATCTAGGTGACTTGGAGTTTGATTTACGGAGTCATCACCGCTAGACTCTTCTGGAGAGAAACAGTATGTGGTTATTATTCTATGTTTTAATAAAGGCAGAATGTTCTGTGTTCAATATGATTGGACCCAATACAGAAGCTATTATAATGTGCGAGAAGACTTGAGCTGCATGGAAAACCACACAATTGGGTCATCACCATGAGAGTCACAGCCCAACTCAACTCTCCATTCTGTTACCTATTGCAGAGGAAGGATAGGTGGTCAGAAAGAGGAGAGGGACAAAATGCAGAGCAGGAGGCTCTACTGTGGCTTTTGAATGACTCCTTGCATAATGACTATAATAATGCAAGTAGGAGATGTTCTTTGACTGGCTTATACTTCTCAGGTGCATCTCCCATTTGACTGTCCTGCTGTTCCTATATCAGGACCTTGCTTTAAAGGAACCAATACATTAATCATGTTGGGAAGGGGAAGTTCTCAAGAACGTCCCTGGACACATCAAGCAGAGTAAGAAAGAAAACCAAGGAGGAGACAGAACAAGAAAGCAACATACAGTTCCTGTGATCCACAGTGAATGGTGAGAGAGTGAGGATGATGAAATCGTTACCCAAGTTTCTGAAAAAATTATGGCATGGATGCAATTAGGAGACAGAAAAACCTCTCTCTGAAGGAACACAACAGTGATGGGAGACCTGTGGCCCCATAGTTGCCTTTGACTGGACATAACTGTCAAAGGGCTCCTTTACCTTTACCTTTTTTTAGATGGTGTTGGATTACAACGATCATATCAAATGTAGAAATACTGACCTGAAGTGTACTGTGATAGAATAATATAATAAGTAAGGAAGAAATAATCATCATTATTACTATTTTAAAAAATATACTTACGTGAAGTTAAAACCAATAACATAATGAACGCTGATGCAAATATCATGTTGACCCGTAAGTCTTGATCTAATCTCCTGAAACCTGGTGTGAGTTTGAATTTATCCTCAGCAGTAAATCAAGCTCCTTATCTGGGTCTCCAGCAGTGGCTCTTCTGTAGCACAGAATACTAAAAGTGACATAAGAAATGTTTGCTTCCTTTTTCTGGTTTGGTTCAAACCACTTTGTGGTTTTCCTCTTCTAGGGACATGACTCTGCAGATGATATTCTTCAGCTTCTCTTTTAGGAATAGGATGTACACCTCCGAAGGCAAGCAAGAGCAGGAGGAGGAGGAGCTCTGTAGGGGGGAACCATAATCTAGGTCATGCAACAAGGCATGTTGAGGATAGCTCGTAGCAAAGAATTGGTTCAAGCACGGGGGCGGAGTGTGAGAAGGGAGCAGAAGCTAAAGTTTCTTCACTTGAAATAAAGGTGTACTTTGTGGATGGTCCCTTAGCCGAATTAGAAAGGGGAGCAAAAGGTGGAGAATGAACATCATTCTTCATTGACAGCGCTGCCTCCTAGTGGGCATCAGAATATAGATGCCAAAATACAATGTCAATGCCAGGCATAGGCATAGGCAAAGGCAACTCGGCCCTCCAGCTGTTTTGGGGCTACAACTCCCATCATCCCTAGCTAACTGGACCAGTGGTCAGGGATGATGGGAATGGCAGTCCAAAAACAGCTGGAGGGCCAGGTTTGCCTATGCCTGCTCATGCAGTGTGCCAGTGAAAATCTCCAACACCTAGAGGGATGAAATATTTTCTTGCCATGCATAAGTCTAAACCAGGGACTGATAGTTATCTCTCCCTTATCCCACAGGCCAGATTTAACAAGTAGGCTGGGTGGCAGTCCACCTCAATAGCAGTACTTGCTAAGCCCCGCCATGTTCAGTGCTTTGCAATCACATAATTATCAGCTGATAAGTGGCCCATGACCAATGTGATGGATGAGACTTTGCAGGACCCCTGATCAGCTGGTGGGGAGTGTCTGCAGCCCCCCCCCCCCAATTTTGGCACAGCCAGTTGTTTACCTGCTCCACACCTGTAATTTTATCATATATGTTTCTTTCTAAAACTGCTGATTATTTCCCCATTTCGATCCATTCTATGTCCACTTGTTTTTTTAAGTTTGATTTTATAGGCATTTTAAATGCATATTTTATATTGTTTCATGTAAACTGCTTAGACGCTTTTCTTGATTAAATAGCATATACATATAGTGAAATGAATAAATAAATAAAATGATGCACTGGTCGTTATGATGTGCATTTAATCAAAGGTTGTTGCTGTTGCTTTAAATATATATATATATATATATATATATGCTTTCGTAGATTTTCACGGGTACAGGAATGCAGGTTTTGGTGTCCTCGGGTGTCTTCCCGTGTAAAAGTTGGGGTGTCTAGGCGACGTTTCGACGAGGTCTCACTCGTCATCTTCAGGCTGGTGCTTTCGGCTTCTTGTTACTGGAACAGAGCCTGTCAGCTGGAAGGTTTCCTCCCCGTAGAGGTGAGATATTTGCTCTGTTCCAGTAACAAGAAGCCGAAAGCACCAGCCTGAAGATGACGAGTGAGACCCCGCCGAAACGCCGCCCAGACACCCCAACCTCCACACGGGAAGACACCCGAGGACACCAAAACCTGCATATATATATATATATATATATATATATCCTTCTTTTCTAATTTATTTCATTTGCTGATGTTGATGCTTTTCTTATTTATTTAATAGGAAGAATGGCTTTTAAAAATCCCTTTAAAAATGATTTGCAGCCTCTGCCTAGCATCAAAATGAAGCATTTAGGAAAGGGGTGAGGTGAGGGAAGTGTGGCCCTCCAGAAATTGCTGAGATCCACTTCAACTCATGCCATTCTGTTTGTCTGAGAATCAAGAACATTCATCTACTGAACCACCCTGTTTTACAGAGAATAAATCCCAGCTGGTTGAGTCAGCTGGTTAAGGTTTGGTTGCAAGTAACACCAAGGTTGCTGGCTTGATCCAGGATTTGTTTTGGGGAGGGGCTGAAACCCAGTGGTAGAGCATCTGTGTTGCATGAAGAAGGTGCCAAATTCAATCCCAGGCATCTCCAGGTACAGGTGGGAAAATCTCCTGTCTCAAAACCCTGGAATTATAGCTGGAGAAGGTGTGGTCCTCCAGGCGTTGCTGGCCTGTTGCTAGATGATGGGAT
Source organism: Podarcis siculus (assembly GCA_034642415.1). Classification (NCBI taxonomy): domain Eukaryota; kingdom Metazoa; phylum Chordata; class Lepidosauria; order Squamata; family Lacertidae; genus Podarcis; species Podarcis siculus. The sequence continues at coordinate 1,490,068 of JAXCMG010000111.1, forward strand.
CCTTAGTCTGAGAACATCTGGAGAGCCACAGGTTCCCCATTCTTTGTGAAAAGATTATCCAGCAAACACTCCATTCTTTGTGAAAAGATTATCCAGCAAACACTCCAAATTCTGGATGTTGTTGGATTTAGGAAGGGATTACTAGAACGTCAAATGCATCTCCTGTGGCCAACTGTTATTTATTTGACCTTGGGAACATTGAGGAAACATGCAATCTGTCTCTGCAGGGAAAACTGGCCATGTGCTTTTTCATTCGTAGTTCTGTTCCCCTCTACCAACAACCCAACCTTCATTTAGGGTGAGGCAGAAAGGTTTGTTATACGGCAGAGACACCAGGGTGTAGCACTGTGTCACTCAGAGCACAGTAGTACACCGCAGAGTCCTCCAACGTAACTTTGGTGAAAGAGAACACATTGGACTTTCGATCTCCAGCTACAAGCAAGACCCCCTCTGGATTGTTACTCTTCACTCCTGAACTGTATCCAGAGACAATGAACTGAACTGTTTGGTTAGGTTGTTGCCGGTACCAGTGGATGGTTTGGGATGAATCAGAATAAGTGCAGGAGAGGTTCAGTTTTCTTCCATCTGATGCTTCCACAAAGGGATCTTGGAAGATCTGAGCTTCACACTGAAGAAACCCTGAGAAACCAAAGAGGATGGAGGGACATCAACTGGACATTCTTAGCACCAATGGACAAACATGGACCAAGATTGTGACTTCATGGATTTGTAATTACAGACCCTCTCCTCCCCAAAGCCGTTCAAAACATCTCTTAGTTATTACATATGCTTATGCTTCTTCCCTATAACAATGCATTTAGGTCCATGTATTGCAAATTACACTCAAACAATAGCATGGGTGGTATATAAAGCCTGATGATGATGATGAATTTCAATAGCCTGCTGAAATCAAATGCTCGTGGGAATCAGAAGATAGGGGAGAAGAGGCTGCCCCGAGTCATAACCTGTTCTTCATGTAGGTCTGGAATGGGGAATGTGTGGTTGGACTACAGCTCCCACCATCCCTGATCACTGACCATGGTTGGACCTGGAGTCCAACAGTATTTGAAGGGACGCCAGTTCTCCATCCTTGATGCAGATCAGCCTCCTTCAACCGCCTGCCCTCCACATGTTGTTGCAGTACAACATCCCTGATCAATGGATACCTTGACTGTAAGCGGTTGGATGCAATGTTCCAAGACATGCGAAGGGCACCAGGTTGGGGAAAGCTGATGTAGGGTCCCAGGATGCTTCCATAAGCAGGATCCTAGATTTTTGTCCAGAACCAGAAGAGGAGGATTGCCAAATAACAAAGACCTCTAGCTGGACCACATTAGCCTTTGGCACCACAATAGCTCAGTTGGTTAGAGTGTGGTACTAATGATGTCAAGGTTGCAGGTTCAGTCCCCATATGGGACAGCAACATTTTCCTTCATTTCAGGCTGTTGGACTAGATGATTCTCAGCGTGCTTTTTTAAAGGGAGTACTCAGGGTACTGGCACCTCTTTTTGTTGTTATTAAAACACGTGACACTTAACTGTAACAACTTTGTGGTGAATGCCGGCACCTATTTTTCTAGGGGAGAAAGCACTGATCCTCAGGGTCCCTTCCAACTCTACAGTTCTCTGATTCTATAAAATACTTTACACTGCCAAATGGAAGGAAATCAGCACAGTCTTGGAGCAAAGATTTAAAGTCTGAATTTTTTGAAAAGGTAAAAAGCTACCTACCTAATGAACCAAACATCACTATGATCGAGATTCCAGAAATGGGCATTATTCACCATCTGAAATGGAAACTTCTTTATAAAATCCCAGATGAGAGAGAGAAGAGAGATTCTTTCTCCCCCCCCCCCCCCAGAATAAAGTTCCCTTAAGTGAGGAGGAAAAGAGCCAAGAGTCTGTAGTTCCCTGTTGCAGAAGATCCAAGGTGTGGCAGGAGAGGGGGAGCGAAGAAAGCAGACGTGGAGCCTTAGATATTAAAAGCAAGCTGGTTCAGGCTGAATCTCTTTGAAGGAACAAAGGGGCAGGGCTTAGTCCTCCTGGAAGACTAAGAAAGGCTGTGTCACTCAAAGCGGCCTGGTGGCACCACCATGTGGTAAAACATGCACACTGCATGCCTCTACTTAAATTGCAGCCAAGAATTGTTTCACAAAATGAATTACCCCTATATGGTTGCTCAGCTGATTTGTGTATGTGTGTGTATCAGCACAGTGCAGAACACCGTGAATGATAGACCAATAGCCTGTGATTTTATCTGTAATGACAGACTACTAATTTTGCACGGACTTGATGCAGCTCTCCAGGGTTTCAGATGGAGAATTCCCAGGTCATAAAGGTAAAGGGACCCCTGACCATTAGGTCCAGTCGCAGATGACTCTGGGGTTGCTGCGCTCATCTTGCTTTGCTGGCCGAGGGAGCTGGCGTACAGCTTCCGGGTCATGTGGCCAGCAGGACTAAGCCGCTTCTGGCAAACCAGAACAGCTCATAGAAACACCATTTACCTTCCCGCCAGAGCAGTACCTATTTATCTACTTGCACTTTGATGTGCTTTCGAACTGCTAGGTTGGCTAGGGACCAAGCAATGGGAGCTCACCCCATTGTGGGGATTCAAACTACTGACCTTCTGATTGGCAAGCCCTAAGCTCTGTGGTTTAACCCACAGCACCACCCATGTCCTTTTCCAGGTCATAGAAACATGGAATTGTAGAGTTGGAAGCAGGGGCAACATCTAAAGCCCCCCCTTAAATTTTCAAGGAGGGGACCGGATCTCCTCAATATTCCATGGGAACGTGTGCCTGCCGTGCATGCATGGAACGGAACATGCTCATGTCACTCGCGCATGCCGCACGATGTGCTTGCTTCATGAGCACAAGCCAGGTCAGCATGCTGAGGGGTGTGTGCAAGTGAGGTGAGCACTTCACATGGTGCCGGCTCCTTCAATCGCTGGGGCAAGCCAGCACGCCTGGTGGACATGCTATGATGGTGGACATGCTTTTATAAAGCGAGGCCATGAACTGATCTGCCCACTCTGATGCTGTGAGCAGCACTGCAGGGTACTCAGAGATCCTGTATAGGAGCAAATTCAGCTGGATGTGTTTTCCCGCCATGACAGAAACAAATGTGTCCTTCTGGATTATTATCCTTGGCCTGAAACACCTAAAGGAATATCAGTAAGAGGCCAGGTCATTTTTCTTATCCCTTGGAAGGAGAGTGGAGGGAAAGAAGGGATGAGGCAGAGGGGAGAGAGAGATAGAGAGATGTAAAGGAGAGAAATATTTTATTTTAATTTTTGCAATGGACCCGATCTAATGAGCAGTTTGTACATCCCTGTGGCTGTTCACATCCAAGGAACCATAGATATCGTGCTGCCCCTCCCATTCAACCAAAGTGTCCCTAACTGAGCCCTGGACTTTAAGCCATGCTGAGATCCAAAGGCATTCACACTTTGCAGGAGAGAAAATACATGTGGAGAGGAACGGGACCAAAACAGCCTGTCATTCCTTTCCCTTGCCTATGAGCCTAGGAGACTTAATATGAATTCTGCTAATCTGGAAGTTGTGGGTTTTTTGTTGTTGTTTTCGGTGCACAACATTGTTTTTCCCTGTGACTCCCTTGACAGCAGGTTTTGTGACTGGCAGGATGTGTCTTTGCAGCACTGCGTCTCTCAGCGCAGAAGTAGACGAGAGAATCTCGGTACAGAGTTAAAGACGTGAACTTCTCCTTTGTGTTCAGGCTCATACTGAAATAGCCATGAGGCTCAGTGGTGGACTTGGTATACAGTGAAGCCAACCACTGGATCTGTCCACTCAGGTGCTGTTTGTACCATTGCAAGGTACTCGGAGTTCCTGTATAGGAGCAATTCAGCTGGAAGTGTTCTCCGGCTCTGGCAGAAACAAAGGAGTCCTTCTGGATTACAGCTTCTCCTTGGCCTGAAATACCAGGAGGAGAAACAGGATGTCAGGGAGAGGGTAGGTCAGTTCTCTTATCCTTTGCAAGAAAAGTAGAAGAGGAAAAACAGAGATAAAATAATGAGAAGGAAAGAAGTAATGAGGGAGAGGAGTGGACAAAATCTGATGAACCATTAGTGGAAGCTGGAAGCTTCCTTATATCTGAGGAGCCATAGAAAAGATTGTGCTACCTATCACATGCAAGTAAAGTGCCCCTAAATGAGACATGCCGGGATCTTTGCAGGAGAGAAATTACCTGCAGAGAGGACCAGGACCAAAACAGTCATCCTTTCTCCCAGAGTCAACATCATCTTCTCATTTGTGTGAGAGAATGGATGGATGCATGTCACACAGAGCAGAGCTTCTATGACAGACCACAAGCTTGTGGGTTGGTTTCATGTGCCTGCCTTCTGAGGATCGAAAGGGATGTCAGAATTTGGTCCCTCCCTGTTATTCCAAAGACATTCTAAATCAGGCAAGCCATCCTTAATTTAGAGGAAAGGAGCTCTCCCTACATAAACAAGCAAGAGAAATTATCCAGGCTGGATTTAGAAATGGTATTTAGAACAGAAATGTACAATCTGTTCAAAATCTGAGTGGGGGGCATGCTCGAACAACCCCTCAGATGAAAGAAAAAGAGAGGGTCTACTCTACATAGAAAATCGTGGAAGATAAGTCTACTAGAGATTACCAACCCATATGGTTTGGTTCTACTGCCACCATATGGTTTGGTTCTACTGCCAATTCAGAGGAAGGATGGTTCTGAATAGTAGTCTGAATAGTAGAGAATCATAAGTGGGGAGAGCACTGTTGTACTCTGGTCCTGCTTCTGGTTTTCCCATAATGGGCATATGTTTGGTGACTCTGGGTGACCTTGGGCCAGTCACTGACTCTCAGCCAACCTACCTCAGGGGATTGCTGTTGTGGAAATTAAATAATGAGGGGGAGAACCATGTATCTTGAACTTCCTGAAGAAAATGTGAGATACAAATGCAACAAATAAAGAAGAGCTCTTCTGGGTCAGGCCAAAGGCCCCTCTTGCTCAGCTGCATTCAGTGGCCAACCAAATGCCTATGGTAAGCCCTCATCCACAGGCCCTCACCTGACATTACCCTCATATGCTTTGCTGTACTTGCTGTAAGAAACAGCTCAAACAAATTCAATATTCAATCGAGCAAATGAATGAAATGTATGATCTCCTACTGCATTGTTTCTTCACACTTCCGTTATGATGCAGTGTCAGGAAATGGCAGGCTGCCGGCTTAGATAATCAGCATGCAGTAGTTGTATTTACAAGAAGATTTATTGTATATGGTCATTAACCTCAGAGCCGCTCACACTAGTGAACGTCTATTAAGATGAAGTTGAGGCATCTGAGCTCAAATTGCACCTCCAACAGGAAACATGGAAGCACCCCCCACCCTCCCACTGTACTGATAAAGTACAGTCTCTCCTCCTTCTAAGAAGGGTTTTTTTTTTAGCCCACTGCCTTCAGCTGGCTGAGAAAGAGGCAAGTCTCTTTTTACCTCTTCTGACCGACTACCTCCCCCCAGACTTCTCATCTTGACTATGGGATAACTTGCACCTAAATATTAGCAAGACAAAGGAGATGGTATTGGACTTTCGGAGGAAGAGAGGGGAACTAGCCCCATTATATATCGGGGGGGGGGGGGTTGTGTGGAGAGAGTCTCTTCCTTTAAATTCCTGGGAGTTTACCTTAGTGAAGACCCCACTTGGAAAAACAATATAACTCAGGTGGTTTGGAAGGCCCAACAGAGACTCCCTTTTCTCAGGGTCTTGCGAAAGAACAATGTTAAACAACAATTGATGACCTCCTTCTACTGGTCCACAATAGAAAGTGTCCTCTCATATTGTATCACAGTGTGGTACATTGACGTGACAGCCATGGACAGAAAGTCTTTACAGAGGGTGGTGAACACAGCACATGATATCATGGGCTGTCCCCTGAGCCCGCTAGATGACGTCGCAAGGGATCATTGCCTTAGGAGAGTGGGAAAAATTCTCAGGGACGATTCAGCCAGCCAGCACCTCTTTAATCTTCTGCCCTTGGGCAGGAGATATAGAAGTATAATCAGTTGTACCAATAGGCTAAAAAACAGTTTCTATCCATGGGCTGTTAGGCTGCTGAACGGAAAATAATATAGTGCAACTGACTTTCAGGGTTGGTGTGTTGTGTGACAAGCACACAGAGTGCAATGCAATTGTTTGTGGGGGGGGAGAGGGAGGCTCGGTTAATTTCATTGTACACAGGTTGTACATTGACAATAAAGGTATTATTATTAAGTCATGTCCATGACATGCAGCATAATTTAAGTATTCTTTTGAATGGGGCTGCCATATTTCAAAAAGTAAAAACCAGGACACCCTGGAAGTTGTTCAGCTTTTTTTTAGGAAGACCACAAAATAGTTGAGGGGTTTTTTTTAAGCAAACCACCAAAAAAGGCAAAACAACAACAACAACAAAACCCACCCAAGAGTATAAACATTGGATTTGGCACATCAGTTCTTAAGAAAACTGCCTGAAAATCTATCAGTTTAATGTGGTGTGTAAAATTTCAGGAACTTCTACTAATCCAGAAGGCTTTTGATTCAGGGCAAAGCTTTGTTTCTCCCTGTGACTCCCCTGACAGCAGGTTTTGTGATTGGCAGGATGTGCCTTTACAGCACTGTGACTCTCAGCGCAGAAGTAGACGAGAGAATCTTCAACTTGAGTGCGGTGCAGAGTTAAAAACGTGACCGGCTCCTTTGTATTCAGGCTCATACTGAAATAGCCATGCGACTCAGTGGTGGACTTGGTGTTATAAAGCAAGGCCATGAACTGGATCTGTCCACTCGGATGCTGTTTGTACCATTGCAAGGTATTTGGGGATCCCGAATAGGAGCAATTCAGCTGGGTGGGCTCTCCTGCCTCAGCAGAAACAAAGGAGTCCTGGGTTACAGCCTGTCCTTGGCCTGAAACGCAGGGAGGAGACAGAATAACAGTGAGAGGCCAGGTCATTTCTCTTATCCTTTAGAAATAGAACTGAACAAAAGGAAAGAGAACTTCATGAAGGGAAAAGATGGAATGAGGCAGAGGAGAGAAGGAAGGAAGGAAGGAAGGAAGGAAGGAAGGAAGGAAGGAAGGAAGGAAGGAAGGAAGGAAGGA
>JAXCMG010000111.1:1497192-1532240 GCA_034642415.1 Podarcis siculus
GGAAGGAAGGAAGGAAGGAAGGAAGGAAGGAAGGAAGGAAGGAAGGACGGGAGGAAAAGGACATAATCTGATGAACCATTATTGTAAACTGGACAGCTGCTTACATCTGGGGAACCAAAGGGAAGATCTTGATGCCCATCTCATGTAAGCAAAGTGCCCCTAACTGAGCCCTGGACTTTAAGTCATGTCAAGATCCAGAGGTATAAACAATTCACAAGAGACAGCATACCTGCGGAGAGGACCAGGAACAAAACAGCCATCCCTTCTCCAAGAGTCAACATCGCCTTTTCATTTGTGTGCGAGAATGGATGAGTGTGCATCAAGTCAGTCTCACACGGAGCAGAGCTTCTATGACACAGACCACAAGCTTGTGGCTTGGTTTTATGCACCTACTTTCAGAGGATCAAAGGGATGTCAGATCTTGCTCCTTTCAAGCAGCCTGAAAGGATATCTGCATAAGGGAGGAATTTTCTGATTTGGCCCAAAGAATGTACCTCCACTTTCAGAATTTGAGCTGGAGTGGTGGGGAGGGGGCTTCATTTTCAATATTACATCAAATTTATGAATTGCTGTAATGAATAATAAAAACATCATAAACTATCAATTTAAAGTCTGCATCTGCACTAGATTTTATTTGGGGGGGGGGAATGTGTGTGTGTGCCCTGCCCGGTTGCATCCTGGAGGGTGAGTGGGAAGGACACAACAGCTCACGACACCCACCAAACCCCAGAAGCTAGCAGGGCATTGTGAGGAATGTTCCCCCTCAAACAAACAAACAAACAAAAACTGTGCCCAAGGTGACAGCCCCACCCAGACCAACTCTGACTATGCATAAAGGGCTGAATCCGTAATTCTCTTTGGAGTTCCTACAGCAGGATTTGTTGCCTTCCCTGACTCCTGATTTCTCTAAATGTTTCCTTATCAGTAGCATAGCTTTCTCACTCTCTTTAAATCATGCCAAGTATGCTGTTGTTTCCTTTCTGCATAGCAGTTTCTCTTCAAGACCACTTAACGGAACAATATAACTATTTTAGTCTCTACACACTTGGAAGGATTTTTCTCCCCAGGGGGATGAAAAAACAGGCAAAATGTGGAGAACAAACAATTAGCAAAATAATGGGAAACCAAACTGAAAGATTCGTATTTCCCTAACACAAATTTCTCTCTCGGTCTCTCTGTCTCTCTCTTTCTCTCTCTCCCCATGTCTGTGTGTGCGTGTGTGCATGTGCATGTGTAATAGATAGAGAGACTTGGTAAGTTCTTTAATATTGGGCTTTATGAATATTTGTAGGGGAACGTTTTCAGCAGCAAAGTATCACAGACTAAAGATGAACGTCAGAGCTGAAGAAGACCTGAAATTATAGTCATGAGTCTCTTCTTCCTGCACCACTGTGCTCTACGCCACAAAAGTAAGTGCCTGAGTCTTGAATCTGAGCGCCAGAGAGATGCAGGCAACTTTTCTTTCCCTTCTCCAAGTACTCTGCTGTGAAGCGTCCTTTGGTTTCGTTCTTTTCTTGGGATGCTATATACAAGAGGAGGGTCGGTGCATTTCCAGGCAGCTGACGGTACCAAAAATGGGTGCGATATTCATTGGGGTTGCTGCAGGTGATGGCAAAGAGTCCCCCTTCCTGGATGTTCTGTGATAAGGGACTCTGGGTCACTTGGGAATCAGAGCCGCAGACTGAAGGATATTGAAGAAGGTATTAAAAGCATGCTAAAGGTTTGCCTTAATGTACACAGTTTTCATTCAGCAATTGGTAGAAGGAAGTCAAGAAATAATGTCAAAACTGCAATACATGAAAGAAAGCACTATCTGCACAAGGTATAAATGTAGGGAATGGAGGGAAAAAGTGAAACACAATCTTCCTTCCGCTGTCCATTCCTCACTTTTAAAAAATGTGTTTAAATCGCTGCAGACAAGCTGAAATTTTCACACAAACACCCAGCCACCCTCCCAGATCCATGTTCTTGAAATATGAGCAGTGCACAAGGAGTTCTGTTCTCTCTCAGGAAGGATGGAAAACTAGCGAGAGAATGAATGTAAGAAAGGGTCACAACAAGCTGGCTGAAACCCTGAACTAAAGCCCCCTACACTGCAGGTTTTATATTTAACTATTTCCCACTTTGCTTATTTATGTATCTGTTTCCTAAGCTAAGATTTTCTTACCAATAGTCCACTGATATAGGATGAGTAGTCCAAAGAGATGCCTCCACTGAGTTAACCAAGTTATTGAGGCCATCCTGGAGCCCACGGGCATCTCCCTCCAATTCAATAATGCAGACAAGCACCCAAGTTTGCTCCTTCCCGAGCTCAGTGACTTCTGCAGCCCATAGTGGTTGTCATACTAAAGTCAGAGAAACCTCAGCAAGTAAACGGCTGCTTTCTTCTAAGAATGGAAGAACCTTTACTGCCATCTAGTGGTGGGAGGCTGCATAAGTTATTTTGGAAGGTTCTCCAAATAGCCTAAACCCAATATACATTGCCAAACTCTTGGTCCAACTGTCTTGGAGTTATCTACAGTCCCTGGCACCAGCCTCTCCTGGGATTTAGAAAGGAGTCTTTTCCTGGCCCTACCTGGAGCTGCAACATTCTGCATACAAGGCAGATGCTTTGCCTCTGAGCTACGGATCTTCCCCTGGAGGTCGCAATTTGTTGATCAAACAGTTATTCCTTTTACCCAGAAAACCAAAGAAACTTTGTGTCTGCAAAGTTGTTTGTGGGAGAAACAAATAAAACTCCCCTTCACACGTTGTACCTATTAAAATCTTAATCATTAAACTGCTTTCAAGGTGATTTGTGTCTGTAGTGCATATAACTAATTTTATAGGATTTTTTCTTGCTAATTTCCCAACAGGCACTAGGGTCTGTATTTATTGATTTCATAAAAATTATACAATTTTATTGATTGTCAGAAAAAAAATCTCAAAACCGTTTAAGAAGAAATGCTATTGTGAGTGAAAACAGATGGGTTAATCCTTTCTTAAATCTTTCTTCGTATTAATTGATCCCTGCTGTTCAGTTCAGGCCTCAGCACAATGATGTAGCATTTCGGGGAAAAGATACAACCCAGTAACCCAGCACTGGAGGCCAAGATGGAGAAGATCTCCACAGCCACCATGTGTTTCCCTCTTGTGCTCAGGTAGGTGGGAACAAAAGAGATCCAAACACTGCAAAATGCTAACATACTGAAGGTGATGAACTGGGCTTCATTAAAACTGTCAGGTAACTTGCGGGCCAGGAAGGCCACAATGAAACTAGCAATGGCCAAGAGTCCCATGTAGCCTAAGACACAATAGAACATGGTGGCTGACCCAATGTTACATTGCACAATGGTTTCTTCAGCTACTGAATTCATGTCTTGACCAGGGAAGGGGGGAGACGTTGTCAGCCACAGAGTACAGATACCCACTTGAATGAGGGAACCTAAAAGGACAATGGAATGAACCAGTCTCTTTCCCACCCATTTCTTCATCTTAGATCCTGGCTTTGTGGCTATGAATGCTAGAGAAACAATGATGGTCTTGGCCAACACACAAGAAACAGCAACAGAGAAGATGATGCCAAAAGCAGGTTGTTGGAGAAGGCAGGTCACTTTCCCAGGTTGGCCGAGGAAAAGCAAAGAGGAGAGGAAGCAGAGCAGGAGGGAGACCAGGATAGTGTAGGTGAGCTCTCGGTTGTTGGCGATGACTATGGGGGTATCTTTGTGCTGGATAAAAATAGCCAACACCAAAGCAGTAATCAAAGAACATAAGACACTAAGTGAGGCTAAAGTGATCCCTAAAGGTTCTTCATAGGACAAAAAATGTATAACTTTGGGGATGCATCCATTTCTCTTCTTGTTTGGATATTGATCTTCTGGGCAATTGAAACATACGTCCATATCTGAGAAACATAAAGAAAAGCTTAGATAGAAATTCAGTTCTGATTCACCTGACCTAGACCATTGAATGTACCATGTATTGTGACAAATTGTATATTATGGCTCTTCCGCCACAGCAGTACTGGATGCCGAGGCACATTTGTGGCACATTGAACATGAGAGACAGCACACCAACCAGCAGTGAACATATTGTCACATTTAAAAGTGGTATGAGCTGGGGAGGTCTGCTTTAGGGAGCAAACCTTTTGGTTTGGTGCACAGCCCTTTAAGGCTTGTTCATTTGTGCAGGGGTCTCTCTCTGCTCACTTTCGTTTGCAGCCTGCCAGTTGCTATCTTTTGAAGAGGCGCATTCTAGCCTATCAGGGCTTCCCCTCCTTTGCTTGGGCTTTTGGTTTTTCTCCCTCCCGCAATCATAGTTGGATTTATATCTGAGGACTCTTGCTGCCTCTGGTGAAGCAGCAATTAAACTTCTAACACAATTGCAAAGCAAAGCTGGGTCAGGCAGGGCTTCAAATTCAATTGGAAACCAGAGATTGTAGGAGAGCAAATGCTTCCCTTTGCTGGCCTGAAGCTTTCCCTCTCATAGCTCCTGCTTACTCAGGGTATGCATAAACTGTCACTGGGTTGCCACACCCCTAATTCCCCTATTCCTTAGTTTGCTTAGGGAAGTGGGATCTGCTCCATAACTGACCATTAGTTTCAATTCTCCATGAACACCTCCCTCATTCTCTTAGTATGGCAATGGTGCCTACCTGAGAGGTACCAGAACTGAGTTCTGGTGAGTTCTGGCTTTAAAACAGCCCTGTGTGTCACCCAATGGCTGATGTTCTGCCTTTTGAATTTATTCCCCTCTCCTGATCTTGATATGTTCACTAAATAAAAGTGGCCCAGCTCAAGACCAGCCTGTATGTCAGTCTCTTTGTTTGGTCATCAGGATGCAAGAGCTTTACCTACCAGTCTGGTTTGAAATCTTCCCCTCAGGGCATGGAGCACAATCATAGCAACAGAACTTTCCCCCTTCCTTCCTTTTCTTCTGATGACCAGAGTGGCAGGGTTCATTGCACAAAGAAAAGGGAAGCACCTGTACGAAAAGATGAGAGGAGTTGGGGGTGGAAGTGCTTTTTGATATGCCACCCACAGGACAATCTTATGCTTCATTTTTAGTGCACTTTCAAGATAATACTGATTTCAAAGTGGGAAAAGGGAGATTTGGCATATCAGTTTTGCATCATATTTCTGAATGCACTAGACATCATTGTTGTTCTTGCTGTGCTTGTTGTTATTTAGTAACTTTAGTCATACCTGCAAGCTCTGTGCAGTTTGGTAACTCCAATCCATACCTGGTTAAAACTTTGGTGCCATAGAATTTTGTCCATATGGAGGATTAACTCCTTATCTCCTCTATCACTGAGACCCACCGATCCAACTTTTACTCTCTGGAAAGACGTGTTTGGAAATGTGACCAGATTCATGATATCAAATCCTCCTCTCATTTCCCTGTTATGATTAAATGATACCGTTTCTCCCACTGAGTTGTTAAAGGAAACACCTTGAAGAAATGAGTTGATCTATTTAAAAAGAAAAAGAAGAATCAAACTATCTGAGGTTCCAAGTGGAACAAATTCCAAGGTCAAGTTACAAGATGAAACGTAAACCAGCAAGACCGTAACCATGACTAAGATGCAGAATATTTTTTCATCTGTGTGTGTGGTTTTTTTTTTTGTTTGTTTGTTTTTGTTTTTACATATGAGAAGAGGGGTGGTAAAGGGGAGCAGCTCCCTGGTCAAGTATCTCCTTGCATCGAAAGGGTCCAGATTCAACCCCCAGCATAGCTGTCAAGTGTCCCTTATTTGAAGGGACAGTCCCTTATTCCAGCACCATGTCCCGCTGCTGTCCCTTATTGAGGGATGTCCCTTAAATGTCCCTTAAATTATGTCCTTTAAATTTCAAAGGATGCAGCTCCTCTTCCTCCCTCCCTGCCGGCCAGGGAGGAGGGAGGCTCCAACTGTGTTGCTTGGCTGTGTTGCTCACCCAATAAGAAGTCTAAGAACGACTGCGGGGTGGAGCTTGCATGCCTTGTGTTTGGCTAGTTAATGCAAGCTGAGGGGTTTTTTGAATGCTGGACGCCATTTTGTTGCACGTGCTGCTGCAAACTTTGCAGTGCAAAGCCAGGCTGGGGAGCCATCTTAAGTTGAGGCTGCATAGGCCTTGTGGTGCATGTGATTCAGATTCTATTCAGTTGAACCTCTGGTTACAAAGTTGGTTGGGCAGTGTTCTCGAAGCTACCAGCATGAGTTTGACCAGACTGCAGGAGGACAGGAAGACTCGAGTGCCTGGAACTGGTGACGCTGCAGCTCCCTTATTTTGGCTGCTGGTCCCTTATTTTCAAGGCTGCTGGTCCCTTATTTTCAAATCTGTAAGTTGACAGCTATGACCCCCAGAATCTTCTGGTAACACTCGGAATCTCATCCTGTCTCAAATTCTGGAGTGCCCAAGCCTGTCAGTGTACACAATGCTGAAACAGATAGATGACAGGCCTAATTTTGTATAAAGCAATTTCCTGTTCTACTCCTGTTAATCAGTTCATAGACATGAGAATATTTGGCTCTGTAACATTACCTGCCAAGGCTGCAGAGATGGAAATCCAACACTGTTGCCAGTGGTCACTGTTCTGTGCAGGGATCTGGATGAGGTAATGGCATGCAATGTGTGAGCTACAGCATAGGCAGCATTATAGATGCTGTAGCTCTGCCCAGTCATGTGCATTTCAAAAAGACCTGCCGGGAGACTTTCCAGCCTCTCCTCTCCAGTACACATTCCATCATCCATGACTGGCATACCAGGATCTGGAAAGAAACAGTCAAATGCCTGCTCCCAGAAGTCCTTCCAAAAGCCATCTGCTTTGGTCCAGTGTGTTTGGATGTTCTGAAGGAAGTGGTTGAACTGTAGAAGCTCTTTTGAGTGAATTGTAAAGGAAAGGGCACCTTGTAACCCTTGAAAATCCCAGTTTCTCTGAAGTCCGGTTGATAGGAAATCTATCTGGGCTGTCATGATCCAGACCTTCCCAAATGATATGTTTTGATTACCTTCATTATTTTGGAAAAGTAAAACAGTTCTCAGCCATGAAAGTGCCCCATAGTCTCCATAGAATATAACTGCAGTGGCCTTTTCATCTGTGAGACCTTGATAAATACTTCCCACTATATCATACATTCCTTCCATATTATCCATATGAGCTTGAAGTGAGATTCTTTTTGTGAAGGCTGAACAGATCCCATTGTTGGAGAACAATAGCTCCAGGGTCCTCAAAAAATGTTCTCCACTATTATTATTCGAAACAAAGAGCCCAACCCATATCCATCTGAAGTACTGAAGTAAGTGGATAATCCCTACATATTGGTGGATTTCCTTTGGGACCATGCTATAAAAAGAAGTTGTCTGCCTTGATTGAATCTCCTCTGAAGCAAATGAGCCATAGGTGAGCTAAAAGAAAATGATAATTTAGCAGAACATTTCCTAAGGATGGTTGTAGGTGGAACTTGAAATAGTCATGGAAGAAAAATCCTGGCTCAATATTTTTTAGTTATCTAGAAATAATGGAATTTCTGGCTATTTCCTTCACACACTAATATTTCTCTTTTCCTTCTGAATCAAAGAATGTCAGATTCAACTTCCCCACATTCCCCTATGCACTGATTCTACCTGTGGAGCCCTGTAGAGACTTAAGATATCTGCCATTTGGATAGAAGTGTCAGAAGTAAGTCCCCCAATCACAGCCATGAGGTTTTTCTGAGTGTCACATTTGTAGTTGGGGACAAATCTTTGCCCTTTGAAGAGGTCCAAAGTGCTTCGATAAGTCATTCTCGCATCAGAATAGCTGTCATAGATGTGGAAACCAAGGGTGACATTGGGCAAGATTTTTGGATTGTCATTGATCTCTTTTATGGCAAACACCAAGGCCAGCATATTCTGATAGAACTTTGTGGTTATACTGTAAATAGGGAAGATATAAAAAGGGAGGGGAAAATACTTTAATGCATGAGACTGTTATGTCCTCTTCCTATTCAATAAAACACATTCGGCCAAAATCTGAGTTATGATAGATAAGAGCAATTGTATTTGTGATCTGCAGTGTATCTTTGACACACCTGCTCTTCTCTTGGTTTTCCTCTGCACTTCCAGTACAATGCACCCTAGCAGAATTAACTTATTTCGCAGTCTAATGCGTGATTTGGTATCTTTACATTAATTATGTGAGTTACATTGCCTGCAGATTTTGGCATTTCATTTCCCTTTGAAAGCACTTCTGCACCATGCCTCTCTGCATTTATATATCCGTATTTATTTCTTTATATCTGAAACTATATCAGTGAATAAAACTTTGCCTATTGATGGTGACAGAAGTTCACAGTTATGTATGATAATAATAATAATAACAATTCATTTTTATTTATTAAATTAGTATATCGCCCTTCTCTGGTAGATCTAAGGGCAGTTCATAACTTAAAAATAGAACATAACTTCACATAATACATTAAAAAAAATAAGAAGCCAAAAAAGAAAACCCGCTAACCAATACAACCCTTCATTAACTGTTTTTGGTGTCACAGGAATCCTCCATGTTTTTATAATTACATTGTTTTTAATTAGTTCTCTTCTCAAATCTCTCTCTCTCTCTCTCTCTCTCTCACACACACACACACACACTTGTAATGTATAATGTGTATGACTTCTTTGGTGTGTAATGTTTGAAGTGTAATGTTTATGACTTCTTTGGCGGCTTTGGCAAGAATGAAGGTTTGCAGTTACAGAGATTGGAGGAATGAATGTTCAGAAGGACTTCATTTGCTTAAACTCACTGACTTTGGTACCATCCTGTAGGCTGAAGCCATGTACTGTTAAAATGCCCATTGTTCATATCAACACATTTTCTCTTTTCAATTAATATAGGTTTGGTTTATATCCCTTTGGTTATGGGGCATATTATTGCTTACTGTGGGGTGTCAAACAGGTCCTGAGAAGGATGTTCCATGAATAATAATTCCTTAAAATAGTAAGTGATGAGAGAAGCAATCCCACCAATGAGGAGGTCACCTGCCTGGTACCATTCATGAGGCACAGGGATAGGATCAACGGCAAGGCACTTAATTGTTCTGCCTTTGCACATTGTGTGAGGCAGCAGCAGCAGCAGCAAGAGCCTCACCATGGTAGCTTCAAAGCCTCTCTCAGAAGATGCAGGTTCCTCTGTGTCCAAATAACTCCCACTTCTGACTTTGGCTGTGTTGGTGGTTGCACTTTTAGCTTTCTTTATAACATCAGCAGACATAGAAATACTCTGAATATGAACTTAAAATATTACTAAAACTCAATGAAAATAAAAAAAGAAGTGTTGACAGTAACAAAACCAGTAAAACCTCTCACACACACTATGCAACACTCCTGAATCTCACTGGCACAGGAGCATATTTAATGCTCTTACTATGCTGGGTTGTTGACTGTTTTCTGGTGTCCTTAGGAAACTCCTGAGAGTTCTGTCTAGCTGAAAATATTATTGTGATCTGGATAATTGCAGAGAAGATAATTACTTCATTGGATCTTGGACTTTGAGTGGCACTTTTGATCAGAAGCGTATTTTTAAAAATTCAGATAGGAAAAGCAGGTTGAATCTGCTCCTTGAAGGACTGAGACAGGGGAATTTGAGTGCCGAGTTCAATGGTGAGAAAACACCAGACAGAAAGTGGTACCCTAAAGTACAGCCATCATCTTTCCAGAGGACAGAAACAAATGCTATATCCCCAAATGATTCCATAGTCTAAAAGCAAGAAATATGTTCTTTCTTATCAATCATTATCATCTATCTCTATCATCTATCTCTATCTATCATCTATCTATCATCTATCTATCTATCTCTATCATCTATCTATCATCTATCTATCTATCTATCTATCTATCTATCTATCTATCTATCATTTATCTATCTAATCTATCTTTGTTAAAATAGAGGCCAAGGTCCCTTCAGCCCCCCCCCCTACAATAAAATTTGATTGGGCCGCCCCCTCAGTTGATGGGCATTGCCATTCAAATGCTCTTTGTGTGCAGTGCCATGTGATTATGACTATTAATAATTTTATACCCAATGTTTTGATTGTTTCTCCACAGTATAAAGTGTGGGTGGCTCACCAGGAGTCCACAGCTGATGTGGCACCCACAAAAGCCTTCAGTGACATTCTCAGGCAGAACCCCAGACTCTGAACTTGAAAAAAAATGGAAGTGAAACTCACAGCTCATCCACCTACCTCCAACTCCTATTTATTGCAAAGGGACTTCCAGGGTGGAGGAACAGAACATTTCAAACCATAGCGCATGTAATAAAACACAATCGTATTTTCATTTTTTTAAAAATCAACTCATAAAACCACATAGGAAACCAGATCAAGTACTCAATGAATACCTGAATGGAAAGGGGCGATTATCATATTGCAATCAACAATATGCATGCAATTTAGAGAAATTCAGCGTGATCTGCAGCATTTCAATATCAAAATTCAGTCATGGAGCAGATCCTCTTGGGAGACACCTGAAGCAAGCATGTGGTGATAAGAACTAACAGGGAAATTAAAATGCAAGAGAAAATATCTGGACAGGCTTTGTAATAATTTAAAATTGAATAACTTTGACTGATATTATATGAATGTATCTCCTCCCAGCTACTTTGTCCAAGAGATGTTAGGGCACTTGTTTATTGATTTCATAAAATTTATACAATTTTATTGATTGTAAAACATCTCAAAAAGCTGTTAAGAAGAAAAGCTGTTGTGAGTGAAAACACATTGCCTATTCCTTTCTTAAATCTTTCTTCACATTAATTGATCCCTGCTGTTCAGTTCAGGCCTCAGCACAATGATGTAGCCTTAGGGTAAAAGATAAAACCCAGTAACCCAGCACTGGAGGCAAAGATGGAGAAGATCTCCACAGCCACCATAATGTGAAACAAGGGAAACCAAAATGAATGATTCATATTTCCCTAAAACAAATTTCTCTCTCTCTCTCTCTCTCTCTCTCTGTGTGTGTGTGTGTGTGTGTGTGTTTGTGTGTGCCTGTGTGTAATAGAGAGAGAGACTTGGTAAGTTCTTTAATATTGGGCTTTATAAATATTTGTAGGGGAATGATTTCAGCAGCAGAGTATCACAGACTAAAGATGAACGTCAGAGCTGAAGAAGACCTGAACTTATAGTCATGAGTCTCTCCCTTCCAGCACCACTGTGCTCTACGCCACAAAAGTAAGTGCCTGAGTCTTGAATCTGAGCACCAGAGAGATGCAGGCGACTTTTCTTTCCCTTCTCCAAGTACTCTGCTGTGAAGCGTCCTTTGGTTTCGTTCTTTTCTTGGGATGCTATATACAAGAGGAGGGTCGGTGCATTTCCAGGCAGCTGACGGTACCAAAAATGGGTGCGATATTCATTGGGGTTGCTGCAGGTGATGGCAAAGAGTCCCCCTTCCTGGATGTTCTGTGATAAGGGACTCTGGGTCACTTGGGAATCAGAGCCGCAGACTGAAGGATATTGAAGAAGGTATTAAAAACATGCTAAAGGTTTGCCTTAATGTACACAGTTTTCATTCAGCAATTGGTAGAAGGAAGTCAAGAAATAATGTCAAAACTGCAGTACATGAAAGAAAGCACTATCTGCACAAGGTATAAATGTAGGGAATGGAGGGATAAAGTGAAACAAAATTTTCTTTCCTCTGCCCATTCCTCGCTTTTTAAAAAATGTGTTTAAATCGCTGCAGACAAACTGAATTTTTCATACAAATACCCAGCCACCCTCCCAGATCCATGTTCTTGAAATATGAGCAGTGCACAAGGAGTTCTGTTCTCTCTCAGGAAGGATGGAAAACTAGGGAGAGAATGAGTGTAAGAAAGGGTCACAACAAGGTGGCTGAAACCCTGAACTAAAGCCTCCTACACTGCAGGCTTCATATTTAATTATTTCCTACTTTGCTTATTTATGTATCCGTTTCCTAAGCTAAGATTTCCTTACCAATAGTCCACTGATATAGGATGAGTAGTCCAAAGAGATGCCTCCACTTAGTTAGCCAAGTTATTGAGGCCATCCTGGAGCCCACGGGCATCTCCCTCCAATTCAATAATGCAGACAAGCACCCAAGTTTGCTCCTTCCCAAGCTCAGTGACTTCTGCAGCCCATAGTGGTTGTCATACTAAAGTCAGAGAAATCTCAGCCAGTAAACTGCTGCTTTCTTCTAAGAATGGAAGAACCTTTACTGCCATCTAGTGGTGGGAGGCTGCATAACTTATTTTGGAAGGTTCTCCAAATACTGTAGCCTAAACCCAGTATACATTGCCAAACTCTTGGTCCAACTGTCTTGGAGTTATCAACACTCCCTGGCACCAGCCTCTCCTGGGATTTAGACTGGAGTCTTTTCCTAGCCCTACCTGGAGCTGCAACATTCTGCATACAAGGCAGATGCTTTTCCTCTGAGCTACGGATCTTCCCCTGGAGGTTGCAATTTGTTGATCAAACAGTTATTCCTTTTACCCAGAAAACCAAAGAAACTTTGTGTCTGTGAAGTTGTTTGTGGGAGAAACAAATAAAATTCTCCAAGACATGTTAGGGCACTTGTTTATTGATTTCATAAAAATTATCCAATCTTCTTGAGTGTAAAACATCTCAATTTTTTTATTAATTTATGAAAAATGCTTTGATGAATGAAGATAGATGGCTTAATTCTTTCTTCGTATTAATTGATCCCTGCTGTTCAGTTCAGGCCTCAGCACCATGATGTAACATTTTGGGGAAAATATACAACCCAGTAACCCAGCACTGGAGGCCAAGATGGAGAAGATCTCCACAGCCACCATGTGTTTCCCTCTTGTGCTCAGGTAGGTGGGAACAAAAGAGATCCAAACACTGCAAAATGCTAACATACTGAAGGTGATGAACTGGGCTTCATTAAAACTGTCAGGTAACTTGCGGACCAGGAAGGCCACAATGAAGCTGGTGAGGGCCAAGAGGCCCATGTAGCCTAAGACACAATAGAACATGGTGACAGACCCAACATTACATTGCACAATGGTTTCTTCAGCTACTGATTTCATGTCTAGATCAGGGAAAGGTGGAGATGTTATCAGCCACAGAGTACAGATACCAACTTGAATGAGGGAAGCTGAAAGGACAATAGAATGGGCCAGTCTCTTTCCCACCCATTTCTTCATCTTAGATCCTGGCTTTGTGGATATGAATGCTAGAAAAACAATGATGGTCTTGGCCAACACACAAGAAACAGCAACAGAGAAGATGATGCCAAAAGCAGGTTGTTGGAGAAGGCAGCTCACTTTCCCAGGTTGGCCGAGGAAAAGCAAAGAGGAGAGGAAGCAGAGCAGGAGGGAGACCAGGAGAGTGTAGGTGAGCTCGCGGTTGTTGGCTATGACTATGGGGGTATCTTTGTGCTGGATAAAAATAGCCAACACCAAAGCAGTAATCAAAGAACATAAGACACTAAGTGAGGCTAAAGTGATCCCTAAAGGTCCTTCATAGGACAAAAAATGTAAAACTTTGGGGATGCATCCATTTCTCTTCTTGTTTGGATACTGACCTTCTGGGCAATTGAAACATGCATCCATATCTGAGAAATGTAAAGAAAATCATTACTAGAAATCCAGCACCAACTCATCTGACCTAGCACACAAAGTCTTCTGGTGAATTGTACATTATGGCTGTTCCACCATCATTTCCCAGCAGTACTGGCTGCTGAGGCAGATTTGTGGCACATTAGCCATGAAGGGCAGCCCATGAACCAGCAGTGCACATACTGGTGCATTTAAAAGTGGCATGAGATAGGCAGGGCTGCATTTAGGGCCCTAAATAAGGGGCACCCAGCTGCCCTCTTCTCCAACAGAAGCTCTTTGGAGGGGTCCTCCATCTGCAGCCTATCTGAGTGTAGAATAGTGTCCCCATTACATTGGAAGTGGCCAGGGCTTGGTTGCATTTTTCCAGGAACACAATTTGCCACAACATTTCTGGGGCGAGGGCTATTCCCAGTGCCTGTGCAGGAGACCAGCCCAATAATCAGAGCCTTGGACCCCTTTTTATCTGGCAGCAGCAGCAACAGAAGGCCTAGTGTTTGTTTTAGTAATGGTGACTGAGGACCATTCTGACAGAGATTTGCTTTGGTGACAACCACAACTGAGGCTCCTCTGGTAGTTGATGGAGACACCTCTGGGGAAGTTAAGTGGGCATCCATGAGTTGTGCTTGCCTTTTTGGTTTGGTGTGTAACCCCTTGAAGGCATGTCGCTATAAGAACTTGCTGGCCTTTTGAATTTTTCTTAGTGAATCACTAGGCGTGCATATCTTAGGCAGATTTACAACTTCATGGCTGGCCTTTCCCATTCTCATTATCAGGTCCATGTAACCCATGAGTTGTGTGTGGAGTTGGCAGTCTGGTCATCATTCCTTCTGAAGTTTAATGGTCTGTCTTTTTGGAGGACCAACCGCCTCCTTGAGGATGGGCTTCAGATTTGCTCAGATGCATCATGATATTAGCATTTTGGTGTCTGTTTTGGTGACAGCTGGTGCAGTATCCCATACCCGCTTCCTGGTCACAGTCTTGACTACTACGTCTACTACTATTATAATTTTGTACCATGCCCAGCCACTTTGGGCAGCTCCCAACATATATAAAAACATAATAAAAGATTAATCCTTAAAAACCTTCCCTATACAGGGCTGTCTTCAGATGTCTTCTAAATGTTATATAGTTACTCATCTGCTTGACAGGTGTTCCACAGAGTCGGTGCCACTACCGAGAATGCCCTCTGCCTGGTTCCCTGCAATCTAATTTCTCACAGTGAGGGAACCGCCAGAAGGCCCTAGGAGCTGGACCTCAGTGTTGGGGCTGAACAATGAGGGTGGAGATGTCCTTCATGTATACAGGGCCGGGGCCATTTAGGGCTTTACAGGTCAGCACCAACACTTTGACTTATGCTTGGAAATGTACTGGGAGTCAATGTAGGTCTCATTTTGGTGTGATAAACGCAGGCAGGTGGTTAATAATTTGCCAGGGGTCCTTTACCTTTAGCTTTTGCCCTGTGCTGATCTTGTTGTGTTCTCTGAATTAATTGACCCAGCTCAAACCCAGCCTGTGTGTCAGTCTCTTTGTCTGGTCATCAGGAGGCAAAAGTTTTACCTACCCGTCTGGTTTGAAATCTTCCCTTCTGGGCATGGAGCACAATCATAGCAACAAAACTTTCCCCCTTCCTTCCTTTTCTTCTGATGACCAGAGTGGCAGGGTTCATTACACAAAGAAAAGGGAAGCACCTGTACAAAAATGTGAGAGGAGTTCAGGATGAAAGAGCTTTCATATTTGTCACCCACAGAGTCACATTATGCTTCAGCAACGTGTATTAGCATTATTTATGCACCTATACATTGTATTGTTTTATGCCTTAAAGGACCTTTTCTGTTCATTTGTTTTGGGGTTTTTAATTTTCAAAGAAAACATAATATTTTAGCAACATGTGCTAAATATCAGCCCTATTTGTGAAGGTAACTTTCCTATCAGTGTACTTTCAATGTGATATTGATTTCAAAGTTCGAATAGAGGGATTTGGAATGTCAGGTTTGCATCATGGCCCGACTCTTTGGACCGCCTGTGGAATGGCCGCATAGAATAGTTCCTCAGAAGGGACTGAGACAAATAAAATGGGGGAGATATTGGGCTCCTCTGCCAAATCATGCACTTTGAACTGAACTCAGAAAGTAATTCATATCTGATGTAGTCAGGTCAGGATTGGTGCTATGTGCTGACACAATTTTGCTGCAGTAAGCATCCTAACCACTGAATCATCAAAGCCTCCCACCCTTAATACATTAAAATAACCCAACTTTGAGGTTACCAGATCGTACACAACAGAAGGCCACTTAAGCCTCTAGCAGACCAAGGCTACCTCCCATCTCTCTTGTCTAGGATGGCACTAATAGAGCTTTAGTCCTGTTGGGATTCAGCTTCTGTTATTAGCTCTCATACACTCCATTCCAGAGATAAGACATCGATGCAGCACCTCACCCGCTGCACCTGCTGAAGTAGAGCTTTTTGTCCCCAGCATGTTGCAGGCAATGCACTCCAAATCTCCAGATGAATGAGCAGGTTCATATAGATGTAAAACAACATGATAAAGAAAACAATAGCTTGCAGAACACCAAACAAGAAGCTCCATGGGGTAGAACCACACTCCTCAAAACCACCCTCTGAAAACAACCATCTGATCCTCACTAGCTGATGAGATCACAGAGAATTAACATGGACATGCTCCTCAATCTCTTTCCCAAAACCCTAATCCCACAGAATGACCAACCAAGTTTCCATGTCAAAACAGAGTCTAAAATGCAATTGAAATTTATTTGGAAAATCTGTTTTATCCATAAGCCATTGGCACGTCCTGTTAGATACATTTAAATACTAGCCAGATCACCATAGCCAGCCAGGAAGTCCATCAATGTATCTGAGAAGAGATGAAGCACTTGAAATCTCATCTACATCAATCATAGAAACAAAAAATGTCATTGAAGGGGCAAAATCAGTCTTCAATATTCAGCAAAAAAATAAATGGAAGCCCTTCTTCCCGATTTCCAAGAACTCTAACATATTTTTGCAGGCTAGAATATTTGTATCCTTTATGCAAAGCAATATTAGACAGAACAAGAAATGGCAGAAAGTATTCCCTGTTTTTGCAAAGAGGTTCCCACATTCTCTACCTGGTTAAAACTTTGGTGCCATAGAATTTTGTCCTCATTGATGATTAACTCTTTATCTCCTCTATCACCGAGATCCACCCATCCAACTTTCACTCTCTGGAAAGACGTGTTTGGGAATGTGACCAGATTCATGATGTCAAATCCTCCTCTCATTTCCCTTTTATCATTAAATGATACCATTTCTCCAGCTGAGTTGTTAAATGAAACACCTTGAAGAAATGAGTTGATCTGTTGTTGTTTTTAGAAGAGAAGACTCAGTTTATTTGAGGTTCCCAATTGAAACAGATTCCAAGGACAAGTTACAAGATGAAATGTTACAAGATGAAATATAAACCAGCAAGACTGTAACCATGACATACCCTCAAACATTTCTCCAATGAATATAAGGACACCCCATCCCATGATGATAACTTTACTTTTTAGCACTCTTGACTGTTTCAAACATATATAGAAACATAATGAATTATTGAACATTTAAAAAGCTTCTCTACACAGGATTAACTTCAGTTGGCTGGGGATTGAATAATTCCATATCCTCCAACATTTCACCAATGAAAATAGGGATATGCTAAGGAAAAGCGAGACATTCTAGGATCAAATCAGAAACAGGAACAGCTTCTCTAAATCAGGGACATCCCTGGAAAATAGGGACACTTGGAGGGTCTGCCATGACTAAGATGCAAAATACTTTGCCAGCTCTTTTTTTAACATACAAGAAGAGGGGCCGTAAAGGGTAGCAGCTCCCAGGTGGAGCATCTCCTTGCATGGAAGGAGCCCAGATTCAGTCCCCAGAAATTTCCGGTGACACTGGGAATCTTATCTTGTCTCAAAATCTGCAGATCCCAAGCCAGACAGTCTACACAAAGCTGAAACAGATGGATGAGAGGCCTAACTTTGTAAAAGGAAACTTCCTGTCCTCCTTCTGTTAATCAGTTCATCAGCATGAGAATATTTGACTCTGTAACATTACCTGCCAAGGCTGCAGAGATGGAAATCCAACACTGTAACCAACGGTCACTGCTTTCTGTGGGGATCTGGATGAGGAAATGGCATGCAAAGTGTGAGCTACAGCATAGACAGCATTATAGATACTGTAGCTCTGCCCAGACATGTGCATTTCAAAAACACCTGCAGGGAGACTTTCCAGCCTCTCCTCTCCAGTACACGTTCCATCTTCCTTGACTGGCATACCAGGATCTGGAAAGAAACAGTCAAATGCCTGCTCCCAGAAGTCCTTCCAAAAGCCATTTGCTTTGGTCCTGTGTGTTTGGATATTCTTAAGGAATTGGTTGAACTGTAGAAGTTCTTCTGAGTGAATTGTAAAGGAAAGGGCACCTTGGAACCCTTGAAAATCCATGTTTCTCAGCAATCCAAATGATACAAAATCTATCTGAGCTGTCATGATCCAGACCTTCCCAAATGATGTGTTTTGCTTATTTCTGTTATCTATTATAAATATAGCTGTTTTCACATATGCAATTGTCCCATCATCTCCATAGACGATAACCGTACTGGTCTTTTCATCTGTGAGGCATTCATAAATACCTTCAATTAAACCAGATATTTTTTCCAGATCTTCTAGAACAACTTGAAGTGGGATTCTTTTTGTGAAGGCTGAACAGATTCCATTCTGGCTAAACAATGGCTCCAGGATCTTCAAAAAATGTTCTCCGCTGTCATATTTGGCAACAAAGAGCCCCACCCACTTCCATCTGAAGTACTGAAGCAACTGGATAATCCCTACATATTGAAGGTCTTCTTTTGGGACCATCGTATAAAAAGACTTCTGCATTGATTGACTCTCCTCTGAATCAAATGAGCCATAGGTGAGCTAAAAGAAAATGATAACGTAGAAGAACATTTCCTTTAGAAATTTGTAGGCAAACTTTGAATTACTTTTTTATTAAAAAAAAGTTCTGGTTGGATTTCTAGTTATGGGGAAATAATGAAATTTCCAGGTTATTTCTATATCACACTAATACTTCTCTTTTCCTTCTGAATAAAAGTATTGCAAAAGAAATTTCCCCACATTCCCCTATGCACCGATTCTACCTGTGGAATCCTGTAGAGACTTAAGATATCTGCCATGTGGATAGATGTGTCAGAAGTAAGTCCCCCAATCACAGCCATGAGGTTTTTCTGAGTGCCACATTTGTAGTTGGGGACAAATCTTTGCCATTTGAAGAGAAGGTCCAGAGTGGTTCGATAGGTCATTCTCCCATTGAAGTAGCTGTCATAGATGTGGAAACCAAGGGTGACATTGGGCAAGATTTTCGGATTGTCATTGATCTCTTTTATCGCAAACACCAAGGCCAAGATGTTCTGATAGAACTTTGTGATTACACTGTCAATAGGGAAGATATTTTAATGCATTAGACAGTTATGCCCTATTCCTGTTCATAAAACATATTCATCCCAGATCTTTTTTATACTACAGGAGAGCAGTGTTATTTGCAATCTGCTGTGTATCTTTGACACATCTGCTCTTTTCTTGGTTTCTGGCTTTTTCTCCTCTGCATTTTCAACTCTAAGCATCCTAGCAGAATAAACTTATTTCCCAGTCTAATGAGTAATTTGGCACCCTTACATTAATTATTTCATTTTCATTGTCTGCAGTTTTTGGCATTTACTTTCCCTCTGATGACACTCCTGCACCATGCCTCTCTGCATTTATATATCTATATGTGTTTCTATAAACCTGAAACTATACTATTGTTGAATACTCATATTCTCAACATGGTGGGGGTCCACACAAGCTTATGGAATAGAGTATTGGTCACTCTGTTTAGATGTGTATGCTACAATTAACCTTTTCATCTCCTAGGACAAACCTGCAATTGTGTTTTGTGTTGTTGTTTTTATTCAACTTGATGATCAGACCCAAGTTCACCCTGTGCTAGAATGTAAACTAACATTTAAACCAAACAATAAATTTATAAGACACCAGAATCTGGGCATCCAAGTATTCATCCTCTCTGCCCTGGTTATCTGATTTGGAGCTGATGGAATATTCCAGATTTGTCCAGTCCCAGCTTTCCATGCTAACGGATACATTGAACTGGCTCTCCAGTTAATAAGGGACTAATTGAAACAGCCACATATCAGCTAGATGCCATTGTTAATAGAAGAACAAATGGAAGCTTTCCAATATAGACCTGTTAATGTCATTCAAAATAATCATTGTAACATAAGAACAAAATAAAATCATATGTAGTATAATTCATAAGATGGAAGGTGCAGTTCTTGGTGGCATCAAAAGGTACCAAGTGTTGGAGCAGGTGGTCCTACACAGAACAGACTACTAGAGCTCTAGGCAGATTACAGTGGTACCTCGGGTTACAGATGCTTCAGGTTACATACGCTTCAGTTTACAGACTCCGCTAACCCAGAAATAGTACCTCGGATTAAGAACTTTGTTTCAGGATAAGAACAGAAATCGTGCTCTGGTGGCGCAGTGGCAGCGGGAGGCCCCATTAGCTAAAGTGGTACCTCAGGTTAAGAACAGTTTCAGGTTAAGAATGGACCTCCAGAATGAATTAAGTTCTTAACCCAAGGTACCACTGTATATTCCTGTAAACCTGAAATTATGCTACTGAGGAAGACTCATCTCCTGAACTTCATGGGGGTCCACACAAGCTTATAAATAAAGTATTGTTCAGTCTTTAAGGTGTTTCAGGAGTCCCCAATGCTTTTGTCAATATGTTGGTTTTATTTAGCTCTCTGTTCATTCGGGTTTCAAATCAGTTTGAATATATACGTACATATACATATACATTTTATAATTTTCTTCTATTTTATTAACAAGGGATTTGAGGGTTGACTGTTTCTTACCAAGGTGCCAGTCTGGCAAAGATGCCTGCCTCTCCATCATTTTCTTGCTCTCAATCTCAGTAAGCAGGCGGGAAAGAACCTACTGTCAGCAGAATATTTTTCTTGCTCTGCCTCACCAAGCTTGCTGCTTCTCCTTCTAGTCCTGTTGTCTTGGATGAGTTTCAGTTGGTAAGGCTTGAGGATCTGAACAAGGTGCTCAGATCAGTCAGGGTGACCACTAGCGCTCTAAACCCTTGCCCCTCTTGGCTGATAAAAACCAGCAGGGAGGGAATAGTTGGTTGGGCCAGGGAAGTGATCAGTGCCTGTATATGTGAGAGGGTGGTCCCTGACTGTTTGAAGGAGGCAGTGGTAAAACTACTCCTTCAGAAAGCTTCCCTGGATTCAGAAAACCCAACTAATTACCAGCCAATTGCTAATATCCCTTTCCTGAGCAAGGTTATGGAGCAAGTGGTCGCAGACCAGATTGAGGTGCTTTGGGAAGAAACTGATTTTCTGGATCAATATGGTTTTGGCACAGAAACTGCTTTGGTCGCCCTGTATGATGACCTCTGTTGAGAAAGAGGCAAGGGAAACATGTCCCTGATAATTCTTCTTGACCTCTCAGCAGCTTTCAGTACCATTGACCTTGGTATCTTTCTGGAGCGACTGTCTGAACTGGGGGTAGGGGCTGCACTTTGTGGTGGTTCCATTCCTACTTGGATGGTCGTTCCCAGACGGTGTTATTTTAATTCTATATATTGTGGATTTATATCATGATTTTAATCTGTGAACCACCTCTGGGTATAGGGCAGTATATAAATTCAATCAATAAATAAATATTTCTAAATATAATATCTTTGAACATATAATCTCACATGCAAAGCTTTGTTATTGTTCTTTGCTGATTCAGTGGAGCATAGAATAAATAGAGGTGGAGGGAATATTCTTGCTTACTGTGGAATGTCAAACAGCTCCTGAGAAGGATGTACGGTGAATGAAACTTCATTAAAAGCGTAGGTGCTCTGAGTAACAATTCCGCCAATGAAGAGGTCCCCTGCTTGACCCCATTCATGGGGCACGAATATTGGATCAGCTGCAGGGCACTTCATTCTCCTGCCTTTGCACATTGTGTGAGGCAGCAGCAGCAGCAGCATCAGGAGCCTCACCATGGTAGCTTCAAAATCTTTCTTGGAAGATGCAGAGTTGTCCAAACACATCCCCTGTCTCAACTGAACCGTCTTGGAGGATGCACTGTGAGTCTTATTTTTAGCACGAGCAGGCGTACAAATGCTTTGAATATGAACTTAAATGATTAAAACTCCCTTATAATCATAAAACAAATGTTGACTCCCCCTCTCTCAATACCCCACACTCCTACGTCTGACTGGCACAGGAGCATATTTAATACTCTTACTATGCTGGGTAGTTGACGGTTTCCTGATGTCCTTAGGAAACTCTTGAGAGCTCTGTTTAGCTGAACCCAAATTATTATGATCTAGATAATTGCAGAGGGAGATAATTACTTCATTATAATTTGGACTTTGAGCAGCACTTTTGCTCAAAAACCTTTTACTTTTTTATTCATTTTTCCAGATGGAATAACACGTTGGCTCTGGTCCCTGAAGGACTCAGACAGGGGAAACTGAGTGAAAAGTTCAATGGTGAGTGAACCCCAGACAAGGGCCCCAGACTATGAATTTTTAAAAAGTAATCCTCAAAATCTCCCAGAAGGAAAACAATGACATGTTGAGTAACAATGAAGTCAGGACTGTGAATCATATTTGAATTGTTTCCACCCCAGACAATAGAAATCGGTGGAGTCTTTTAAAGTTTTGGTTTCCCCACTACCTTTCAGTGGACTTCCCTAGATTCTGTCTTGTTCTCTAGTAGTTCTTGATATTTACATAATTTGCTGTTCATTTGCCCATGGTAACAAGGATGTACTTTCCTAAGGTTGGTTCATCTGCGTTCAACACTATAGAAGATATTTCTTGCAAGTACTGCTGCACAATCAGCATGGATGGGTGTTAATGTAACCAACTCCCCAAATTGTGAATGCACAGTGTGATTTAGGCAGGTGTCCTGCTCTGCAACAGCTAACGACCAGGGCCTGTTAACTTCCAGTACAATGGTATGCATGTCTACTAAGAAGTATGTCTCTGTGTTTATTGATCCAAGTAAGTGGGTACAGGATGAATTTCATAGAAGAAGGCAGCCTCCAAAGATGGCAACAGGTTTCAAATCACAGCCCGGAATATCTGCACCAGATGATACACCTGTACTGTCAATGGTATGGCAACCCATCTAGAAGAGGTCACCTTCCTGCTTCCCAGGTCCAAGAGCCATACTCCACACACCTCTATGTTTAGCTTTATTCTCAGACCCTAATTTATAATAATCATAATCATAATCATAATCATAATCATAATCATAATAATTATAACAATCATCATAATAATTTATTATTTATACCCCACCCATCTGGCTATGCCTCCCCAGCCACTCTGGGCGGCTTCCATAGAACCAAAACTACACTAAAATATCACACGTTAAAAACTTCCCTGAACAGGGCTGCCTTAAGATGTCTTCTGAATGTCAGGTAGTTGTTTATCGCTTTGACATCTGATGGGAGGGCGTTCCACAGGGCGGGGGCCACTACCGAGAAGGCCCTCTGCCTGGTTCCCTGTAGCTTTGCTTCTCGCAATGAGGGAACCACCAGAAGGCCCTCGGCGCTGGACCTCAGTGTCCGGGCAGAACGATGGGGGTGGAGACGCTCCTTCAGGTATACTGGACCGAGGCCGTTTAATTTGCCCATCAATGACTCCAGACACCCACCAAGCAGCTAATTCTTACGTCAGGGAGAAGAAGACATGGCTCCATCAGGATATTGATGAGACTTCACTCCAAATCTAAAGATCAGCACTCCCAAAACTGCCCTACAGAGGTTGATGAATATGGTGGACATCAACATGATACCGTGTAAAAAAACAAGACAAATGAGATTCAGTTTTTTGAGAACAATCGGAAGTTTATTTTATTTTTTCTTATCTTTATTCTTCATTTTCTTTTTTCTGTTTTTTCTTCTCTGTTTGTTGTCATATTTTTCTTTTTCTTTTTTTCATGAAGTGTACATGCATAAATTGTAACATGGTAAATTGTTGTGTAAATATGTGTTGAATGTTTAATACAGATAGATAGATAGATAGATAGATGATTAGGCTAGCTCTTATGAGTCAATAAGGGAAAGGGATAAGATTTTTGTGATAGGTCAAATACTCTCAAATATCTTCCCCAAATCAAATAGACTCAATGAACTGAGAATAACCCCAAGTAAATGGTTCTGGTTCTCCTTTTCAATTCTGGGTTACACTAAAATTTTCTTAATTAAAAAGAATCATGACATGCTGTTTGTGGTGGAGAAATTTGATTCTCTTTACATTGTAAGAAGAAACTAACATTCTCTTTTCTTGACACAATATGCAAGCCAAAACACAGCTATCATTGAAAATTGGAACTTCTTTGTACTTTGTGGCACAACTCTCCAATAAATCATTTTGGGAGAAATATGCAACCAATGCATATATTTATAGAAATAACATGAAAATACATTCTATTAGGAAATATTGGATTGAGAAAAGTGTATATCAGGAGAAATGACCACTAAAACACAGGATTAATCATGAGGGGTTCTTGGGCTGTTTGTTTGTTTGTTTTGAAAAAATGAGTATATAGCAATTTGCATTGGAAATGAAAGATGGATTAAAGTTCAAAAGAACAAGAAACTGAGAGAAACGATACTGACAGTTTTACTCAACCACAACATCTCTTTGTTGAAAAAACTTCCAGAGTAAAGAAATAGAAAGAATCCACAGCACATGTAATAAAACACAAATAGATTTTTTATTTTCAACTAATAAAATGAGAAATTCTGATACAGAAATGAAGGGGCCCATCACAGCTATCAATATCCAATGAAGGCCTGAGTGGAAAACAGAGTCCATTACATCACATTAAAAAAATATTTATGTGATGTAGAGGAAATTAAGCTTTTTTCAATATCCCTTAAAGATCAATATTTCATCATGGAACACATCAACATGTCAGACAACTGAAGAAAGTATTTGGTTATGTACCCTAACAGGGAAACTGAAATACAGCTTAAACTTTGAAGAGACGTGTAGCGATAACTTCAATAAGAATGTCTATAACTAATGTTGTATGCATGTATTTTCTCCCAACTGCCTTCTCCAACAGACATTAGGGTGTGATGAGTGAAGACAGATGGCTTAATCCTTTCGTCGTATTAATTGATCCCTGCTGTTCAGTTCAGGCCTCAGCACAATGATGTAACATTTCGGGGAAAAGATACAACCCAGTAACCCCGCACTGGAGGCCAAGATGGAGAAGATCTCCACAGCCACCATGTGTTTCCCTTTTGTGCTCAGGTAGGTGGGAACAAAAGAGACCCAAACACTGCAAAATGCTAACATACTGAAAGTAATGAACTGAGCTTCATTAAAACTGTCAGGTAACTTGCGGACCAGGAAGGCCACAATGAAGCTGGTGAGGGCCAAGAGGCCCAGGTAGCCTAAGACACAATAGAACATGGTGGCTGACCCAATGTTACATTGCACAATGGTTTCTTCAGCTACTGAATTCATGTCTAAATCAGGGAAAGGGGGAGATGTAATCAGCCACAGAGTACAGATACCCACCTGAATGAGGGAACCTGAAAGGACAATAGAATGGGCCAGTCTCTTTCCCACCCATTTCTTCATCTTAGATCCTGGCTTTGTGGCTATGAATGCTAGAAAAACAATTATGGTCTTTGCCAACACACAAGAAACAGCTATGGAGAAGATGATGCCAAAAGCAGGTTGTTGGAGAAGGCAGGTCACTTTTCCAGGTTGGCCGAGGAAAAGCAAAGAGGAGAGGAAGCAGAGCAGCAGGGAGACCAGGAGAGTGTAGGTGAGCTCTCGGTTGTTGGCGATGACTATGGGGGTATCTTTGTGCTGGATAAAAATCGCCAACACCAAAGCAGTAATCAAAGAACATAAGAGACTAAGTGAGACTAAAGTGATCCCTAAAGGTTCTTTATAGGACAGAAAATGTATAACTTTGGGGATGCATCCATTTCTCTTCTTGTTTGGATATTGATCTTCTGGGCAATTGAAACATGCATCTATATCTGAGAAACATGAAGAAAAGCTTAAATAGAAATTCAGTTTTGATTCATCTGACCTAGCGCATTGAATGAACCATGATTTGTGACAAATTGTACATAATGGCTATTACGCCACAGCAGGACTTGCTGCCAAGGCACATTTGTGGCACATTGGCCATGAGAGACAGCACACCAACTAGCAGTGAACATATTGTCGCATTTAAAAGTGGTATGAGATGGAGAGGTCTGCTTTAGGGTCCAATATAAGGAACAAACCTTTGGGTTTGGATCCAAGTCCCTGTAACACTTGCTCATTCGTGCAGGGGCCTCTCTCTGCTCCCTTTCTCTTTTAGCCTGCTAGTTCCTATCTTTTGAAGAAGCACATTCCAGCCTACCAGGGTTTTTCCTCCTTTGCTGGGGTTTTTGGTTTCTCTCCCTCCCATAGTCATAGCTGGATGATACCTGAGGACTCTTGCTGCTCCTGAAGCAGCAATAAACTGCCAGCTAAATTGCAAAGCAAAGCAGGATCACTGCCTTGCCGTGGCGGAGGGGCTTGAAGAACTCAGGGAAGCTATGAACTACGCCGAGCAGGGCACACAAGATGAACAGGTCATAGTGGAGAGTTTTGACCAAACGTGATCCACCTGGAGGAGGAACCGGCAAGCCACTCCAGTATCCTTGCCAAGAAAACTCCATGGA
The DNA here is from genome assembly GCA_034642415.1 of Podarcis siculus. NCBI lineage: Eukaryota > Metazoa > Chordata > Lepidosauria > Squamata > Lacertidae > Podarcis > Podarcis siculus. The sequence continues at coordinate 1,523,518 of JAXCMG010000111.1, forward strand.
CAAAGACAACAGGCATATAAAAGTTATGACGCTGGAAGATGAGCCCCTCAGGTCGGAAGGCGTCCAACATGCTACTGGGGAAGAGCGGAGGGCAAGTACAAGTAGATCCAGAGCTGATGAAGCGGCTGGGCCAAAGCCGAAAGGACGCTCAGTTGCGGATATGCCTGGAAGCGAAAGGAAAGTCCAATGCTGTAAAGAAAAATATTGCATAGGAACCTGGAATGTAAGAACCATGAACCTGGGTAAGTTGGAGGTGGTCAAAAATGAGATGGCAAGAATAAATATTGACATCCTGGGCATCAGTGAATTAAAATGGACGGGAATGGGCGAATTCAGTTCGGATGACCATCACATCTACTACTGTGGGCAAGAAACCCGTAAAAGAAATGGAGTGGCCCTCATAGTCAACAAAAGAGTGGTGAAAGCTGTACTGGGATGCAATCTCAAAAATGATAGAATGATCTCGATACGAATCCAAGGCAGACCTTTTAACATCACAGTAATCCAAGTTTATGCACCAACTACTGGTGCTGAAGAAACTGAAATCGACCAATTCTATGAAGACTTACAACACCTTATAGAAGTGACACCAAAGAAGGATGTTCTTCTCATTATAGGGGATTGGAATGCTAAAGTAGGGAGGCAAGAGATAAAAGGAACAACTGGCAAGTTTGGCCTTGGAGATCAAAACGAAGCAGGGCAAAGGCTAATAGAGTTCTGTCAAGAGAACAAGCTGGTCATCACAAACACGCTTTTCCAACAACACAAGAGACGACTCTACACATGGACATCACCAGATGGGCAGCATCGAAATCAGATTGATTATATTCTCTGCAGCCAAAGATGGAGAAGCTCTATACAGTCAGCAAAAACAAGACCTGGAGCTGACTGTGGCTCAGATCATCAGCTTCTTATAGCAAAATTCAAGCTTAAACTGAAGAAAGTAGGAAAAACCACTGGGCCGGTAAGATACAATCTAAGTCAAATCCCTTATGAATACACAGTGGAAGTGACGAACAGGTTTAAGGATTTAGATTTGGTGGACAGAGTGCCTGAAGAACTATGGATGGAGGCTCGTAACATTGTACAGGAGGCAGCAACGAAAACCATCCCAATGAAAAGGAAATGCAAGAAAGCAAAGTGGCTGTCCAACGAGGCCTTACAAATAGCGGAGGAGAGAAGGCAAGCAAAATGCGAGGGAGATAGTGAAAGATACAGGAAACTGAATGCAGATTTCCAAAGAATAGCAAGGAGAGACAAGAAGGCCTTCTTAAACGAGCAATGCAAACAAATAGAGGAAAACAACAGAATGGGAAGAACCAGAGATCTGTTCAAGAAAATTGGAGATATGAAAGGAACATTTCGTACAAAGATTACCATAATAAAGGACAAAAGTGGTAAGGACCTAACAGAAGCAGAAGACATCAAGAAGAGGTGGCAAGAATACACAGAGGAATTATACCAGAAAGATATGGATGTCTCGTACACCCCAGGTAGTGTGGTTGCTGACCTTGAGCCAGACATCCTGGAAAGTGAAGTCAAATGGGCCTTAGAAAGCACTGCAAATAACAAGGCCAGTGGAAGTGATGGTATTCCAGCTGAACTATTTAAAATTTTAAAAGATGATGCTGTTAAGGTGCTACACTCAATATGCCAGCAAATTTGGAAAACTCAGCAGTGGCCAGAAGATTGGAGAAGATCAGTCTACATCCCAATCCCAAAGAAGGGCAGTGCCAAAGAATGCTTCAACTACCGCACAATTGCACTCATTTCACACGCTAGCAAGGTTATGCTTAAAATTCTACAAGGAAGGCTCAAGCAGTATGTGGATCGAGAACTCCCAGAAGTGCAAGCTGGATTTAGAAGAGGCAGAGGAACCAGAGACCAAATTGCAAACATGCGCTGGATTATGGAGAAAGCTAGAGAGTTCCAGAAAGACATCTACTTCTGCTTCATTGACTATGCAAAAGCCTTTGACTGTGTCGACCACAGCAAACTATGGCAAGTTCTTAAAGAAATGGGAGTGCCTGATCACCTCATCTGTCTCCTGAGAAATCTCTATGTGGGACAAGAAGCTACAGTTAGAACTGGATATGGAACAACTGATTGGTTCAAAATTGGGAAAGGAGTACGACAAGGCTGTATTTTGTCCCCCTGCTTATTTAATTTATATGCAGAATACATCATGCGAAAGGCTGGGCTGGATGAATCCCAAGCTGGAATTAAGATTGCCGGAAGAAATATCAACAACCTCAGATATGCAGATGACACAACCTTGATGGCAGAAAGTGAGGAGGAATTAAAGAACCTTTTAATGAGGGTGAAAGAGGCGAGCGCAAAATATGGTCTGAAGCTCAACATCAAAAAAACGAAGATCATGGCCACTGGTCCCATCACCTCCTGGCAAATAGAAGGGGAAGAAATGGAGGCAGTGAGAGATTTTACTTTCTTGGGCTCCATGATCACTGCAGATGGTGACAGCAGCCACGAAATTAAAAGACGCCTGCTTCTTGGGAGAAGGGCAATGACAGGCCTAGACAGCATCTTGAGAAGTAGAGACGTCACCTTGCCAACAAAGGTCCGTATAGTTAAAGCCATGGTTTTCCCAGTAGTGATGTATGGAAGTGAGAGCTGGACCATAAAGAAGGCTGATCGCCGAAGAATTGATGCTTTTGAATTATGGTGCTGGAGAAGACTCTTGAGAGTCCCATGGACTGCAAGAAGATCAAACGCATCCATTCTTAAGGAAATCAGACCTGAGTGCTCACTGGAAGGACAGATCGTGAAGCTGAGGCTCCAGTACTTTGGCCACCTCATGAGAAGAGAAGACTCCCTGGAGAAGACACTGATGCTGGGAAAGATGGAGGGCACAAGGAGAAGGGGGCGACAGAGGATGAGATGCTTGGATAGTGTTTTCGAGGTTACCAGCATGAGTTTGACCAAACTGCGGGAGGTAGTGGAGGACAGAGGTGCCTGGCGTGCTCTGGTCCATGGGGTCACGAAGAGTCGGACACGACTAAACGACTAAACAACAACAACAACAACAAATGCTTTCCTTTCCTGGCCTGAGGCTTTTCCTTTCATAGCTCTTGTCAATTCAGGATATGCATGGGCGATCATTGGATTGCCACACCCCTAATTCCCCCTATTCCTTAGTTTGTTTTGACCTTCCTCCAAATATTTTGCCTCTCTGAGATCTTTTTCTTTCTTTCAGGATTTATGTATGGAAGGGGAGCAGGCTCTGCTCCACAACTGACCAGTCAGGCAAGGGTTCAATCAGCTTCAACTCACCATGAACACTTCCCTCATTCTCTTAGAATGCCAATGTTGCCCACTGGAGAGGTGCCAGAACTGAGCTCCGGTGAGTTCTGTCTTTAAAAATGCCCTTTGTGTCACCCAATGACTACAGTTCTGCCTTTAGAATTTATCAAGCCCATCCTGTTTATCTGTCTCATTTTTTGATCATCAGGATGCAAAAGCTTTACCTACCCGTCTGGTTTGAGATCTTCCCCTCTGGGCATGGAGCACAATCATAGCAACAAAACTTTTCCCCTTCCTTCCCTTTCTTCTGATGACCAGAGTGGCAGGGTTCATTGCACAAAGAAAAGGGAAGCACCTATAGAAAGGAGTAGGGGGTTGAAGCGTATTCATATATGTCACCCGCAGAGACACATTATGTTTCAGCAAAGTGTATTTCAGCAAAGATTATTTTTGCACCTATATATTGTACTACACCTTAAAGCACTTTTCCTGTTCTGTTCTTTTTCTTTCTTTCGTTTTTGTTGTCTTGAAAACAACATTAGCCCTGTTTGCGAAGGTAACTTCATTAACAGTGCACTTTTAAGGAAATATTGATTTCAAAGTTGGTATAGAGGGATTTGGAATGTCAGGTTTGCATCATGGCCCCACTCTTTGGACCTCCTGTGGAATGGCCGCATAGAATAGGGCATCAGAAGGGTCTGAGACAATTCATATGGGGGAGAGGGAGTCCTTGAGATATAGGGCTCCTCTGCCAAATCATGCACTTTCAACTGAACACAGAAAGTAATTGATATCTGGTTTAGTCACTGTCCGGGAACTACCATCAGGGCTCCAGAGGGATTCCAGAGAGCGTCCGGGGATGGGGAGAGGCAGCCCATCTTCTGGGGAAGGGAATCAGCGTAGCACCAGTGGAGAAGGGGGGCAGATGGGGGAATCGGTGAGGCAGTCCCATGACTCCTTGCCGGGAACCAGCAGGGAGAGTAAGGGTCCTCCGCTGCCCACACCCTTCCTGCGCAGAAGGCTTCCGTGCAGGGAGAGTAGGAGGAGACTAGGCGTCAAAGAGCTTTTTGCTGGAAGAAGTTCAAGAAACGCCCACTGACGGATTCTGCCAGTGATTGAGACAGCCATGGGTGAGTGGCTGTTCGGACAGAAAAGGTTCACTCGGGCAACCCAGCCAGGTGTTGGCACCGGTTTACGCACAAGCAACCCCTAGAACCATTACAGTCACGTCAGTTTTGGTGTTCTCTGCTTACACAGTCTTACTGAAGTGAGCATGCTAACCACGGAATCATCTAACCCCCCCCCCCCTTAATACATTAAAATAACCTAACTTTGATGTTACCAGATTGTACACAACAGAAGGCCACATAAGGCTCAAGGAGACCAAGCCACCTCCCATTTATCCTGCCTAGGATGGTACTAGCAGAATCTTAATCCTCTCTGGATTCTGCTTCTGTTTATTAGCTCTCATACACTCCATTCCAGAGATCAAGACATCGATCCAGCACCTCACCTGCTGCACCTGCTTTTTGTCCCCAGCATGTTGCTGGCAATGCTCTCTAAATCTCTGGATGAATGAGCAGGTTCATAAAGATATAAAACAACATGATGAAGAAAACAATAGCCTGCAGAACACCAAACAAGAGGCTCCATGGAGCAGAACCACACTCCTCAAAACCACCCCCTGAAAACAACCATCCAAGGAGGACACCCTGAAGGATGTCATGGTTGATCCTATCAATAGCTGATGAGATCACAGAGAATTAACATGGCCATGCTCCTTAATCTCTTTCCCAAAACAGATAACCACAAAAAATGACCAACCAAGTTTCCATGTCAAAACAGTGCCTAAAATGCAATTGAAATTGATTCGGAAAATCTGTTTTATCCATAAGCCATTGGCACGTCCTGTTAGATACATTTAAACACTAGACAGATCACCATAGCTAGCCAGGAAGTCCGTCAATGTGACTGAGAAGGGATGAAGCAATTGAAATCTCATCTACATCAATCACAGAAAGAAAAAAAGTGATAGAAGGGGCAAACTCAGTCTTCAATATTCAGCAAAAAAATAAATGAAAGACATTCCTCCTGCGCTCTAAGCGCTCTTAAATATTTTTGCAGTCTTGAATTTTTGTACCCTTTCTTGCAAAGCAATATTAGACAGAAGAGGAAACGGCAGAAAGTTTCCGCCGTTTCTGCAGAGAGGTTCCCACATTCTCTACCTGGTTAAAACTTTGGTGCCATAGAATTTTGTCCTCATTGATGATTAACTCTTTTTCTCCTCTATCATCGAGATGCACCCATCCAACTTTCACTCTCTGGAAAGACATGTTTGCGAATGGGACCAAATTCATAATATCAAATCCTCCTTTCATTTCCCTGTGGTCATTAAATGATACTGTTTCTCCAGCTGAGTTATTAAATGAAACACCTTGAAGAAATGAGTTGATCTGTTGTTGTTGTTTGTAAAAAAAATAAGAATCAGATTATTTGAGGTTCCCAGTTGAACTGGATTCCAAGGTCAATTTACAAGATGAAATGCAAACCAGCAAGACTGTAACCATGACATACCTTCCAACATTTCTACAATGAAAATAGTGACGTCCAAATCCATAATGATAACTTTACAATTTACCCAGCATATCTTACTGGGTTGCCTGGCAGATTCCAACATATAAAAATAATAAAAAAACATTCAACATTTTAAAAAGCTTCCCTATACATGATTGACTTCAGATGGCTTGGGGGTTGAATAACTACCTACCCTCCAACATTTCACCAATGAAAATAGTGACATTCTAATGAAAAGTGGGACATGATCAAATCAGAAATTGGGGCGATTTTTCTAAATCAGGGACATCCCTGGAAAATAGGGACACTTGGAGGGTCTGCCGGAACTAAGATGCAGAATACTTTGCCAACTTTTTTTTTTTTACACATATGAGAAGAGGGGCAGTAAAGGGCAGCAGCTCACTGCTTGAGCATCTCCTTGCATGGAAAGGGCGCAGATTCAATCCCCAGAATCTTTGGTGACACTGGTAACCTCTCTCTCTCTCTTTATATTAATGTTGCAATACATATATGAAATCTTTACATAATAATACATATACATTAAATCTGTAAATTCACATTTTCACAAGGTGACACTGGGAGTTTCAGATTGTCTCAAACCCTGGACAGCCCAACCCAGACAGTGTACACAATACTGAAACAGGTGGATGTGATGCCTAACATAGTATAAAGCAACTTCCTGTCCTTCTGTTAATCAGTCCATTGAAATGAAAATATTTGGCTCTGTAACATTACCTGCCAAGGCTGCAGAGATGGAAATCCAACACTGTAACCAACGGTCACTGCTCTGTGCGGGGATCTGGATGAGGAAATGGCATGCAAAGTGTGAGCTACAGCATAGGCAGCATTATAGATACTGTAGCTCTGCCCAGTCATGTGCATTTCAAAAACACCTGCAGTGAGACTTTCCAGCCTCTCCTCTCCAGTACATGTTCCATCATCCTTGACAGGCATACCAGGATCTGGAAAGAAACAGTCAAATGCCTGCTCCCAGAAGTCCTTCCAAAAGCCATCTGCTTTGGTCTTGTGTATTTGGATGTTCTGAAGGAAGTGGTTGAACTCTAGAAGTTCTTCTGAGTGAATTGTAAAGGAAAGGGCACCTTGGAATAGCCGAAAATCCATGTTTCTCTGAAATCCAAATGATACAAAATCTATCTGGGCTGTCATGATCCAGACCTTCCCAAATGATGTGTCTGTCTGATTTCTATTATCTATTATAAAGATTGCCATTCTCAGCCATGCAATTGCCCCATCATCTCCATAGATGATAAGTGTACTGGCCTTTTCATCTCTGAGACCTTCATAAATACCTTCAATTTCACCAGATATTTTTTCCATATCGTCTATACGAACTTGAAGTGGGATTCTTTTTGTGAAGGCTGAACAGATTCCATTTTGGCTAAACAATGGCTCCAGGATCTTCAAAAAATGTTCCCCGCTGTCATATTTGGCAACAAAGAGCCCCACCCACTTCCATCTGAAGTACTGAAGTAACTGGATAATCCCTGCATATTGAAGGTCTTCATTTGGGACCATGGTATAAAAAGACTTCTGCATTGATTGGCTCTCTTCTGAAGCAAATGAGCCATAGGTGAGCTAAAAGAAAATGATAACTTAGAAGAACATTTCCTTTAGAAATTTGTAGGCAAAGTTCAAATTAGTTTAATAATAATAATAATAATAATAATAATAATAATAATAATAATAACAATAACAATAATAATAATACTGACTGGATTTCGAGTTATGGGGAAATAATGAAATTTCCAGGTTATTTCTATCTCAATCTAATATCTCTCTTTTCCTTCTGATTAACAGAATAGTAAAGGAAACTTCCCCACATTCCCCTATGCACTGATTCTACCTGTGGAGTCCTGAAGAGACTTAAGATATCTGCCATGTGGAGAGAGGTGTCAGAAGTAAGTCCCCCAATCACAGCCATGAGGTTTTTCTGAGTGTCACATTTGTAGTTGGGGACAAATCTTTGCCATTTGAAGAGAAGGTCCAAAGTGGTTCGATAGGTCATTCTCCCATCGAAGTAGCTGTCATAGATATGGAAACCAAGCGTGACATTGGGCAAGATTTTCGGATTGTCATTGATCTCTTTTATGGCAAACACCAAGGCCAAGATACTCTGATAGAACTTCGTGGTTACACTGTCAATAGGGAAGATATTTTCATGCATGAGACTGTTATGCCCTATTCCTGTTATGCCCTATTCCTGAAAACATATTCAGCCAAATCATTTTTATCGTCGAGGAGAGTAGTGTTATTTGCAGTTTGCAGTCTTTCTTTGACACACCTGCTCTTTCCTTGGTTTCTGGCTTTTCTCCCTCATCACTTCCAACTCTAAGCATCTTAGCAGAATAAACTTATTTCACAGTCTAATGAGTAATTTGGTGTCCTTACATTAATTATTTTACTTTCATGGTCTGCGGTTTTTGGCATTGCCTTTCCCCCTGATGGAACTTCTGCACCATGCCTCTCTGCATTTATATATATCTATATGTATTCCTGTAAACCTGAAATTATGCTACTGAGGAAGACTCATCTCCTGAACTTCATGGGGGTCCACAAAAGCTTATAAATAAAGTATTGTTCAGTCTTTAAGGTGTTTCAGGAGTCCCCAATGCTTTTGTCAATATGTTGGTTTTATTTAGCTCTCTGTTCAGTCGGGTTTCAAATCAGTTTGAATATATACGTACATGTACATTTTACAATTTTCTTATATTTGATTAACAAGGGATTTGAAGGTTGACTGTTTCTTACTGAGGTGCCAGGCTGGCAAAGATCCATGCCTCTCCACCATTTTCTTGCTCTCAATCTCAGTAAGCAGGGGGGGAAAGAACCTACTGTCAGCAGAATATTTTTCTTCCTCTGCCTCACCA
>JAXCMG010000111.1:1607240-1617738 GCA_034642415.1 Podarcis siculus
AGCCCCTGTGACACTTGTTCATTTGTGCAGGGGCCTCTCTCTACTCCCTTTCACTTACAGCCTGCCAGTCCCTTAAAAAAAAAAAAAGAATAGGTTCATTCCAACCTATCAGGGATGTCCCTCCTTTGCTGGGGATTTTGGTTATTCTCTCTCCCACATTCGTAGCTGGATTGATACCTGAGGATTCTTGCATCCTCTGATGAAGCAGCAATTAATCTGCTAGCAGAATTGCAAAGCAAAGAAGGGTCAGGCAGGGTTTCAAATTCAATAAGCGATCAGAGATTGTAGGGTAGCAAATGCTTTCCTTTGCTGGCCTGAGGCTTTCCCTTACATAAAGGTAAAGGTAAAGGTACCCCTGCCCATACGGGCCAGTCTTGACAGACTCTGGGGTTGGTGCGCCCATCTCACTCAAGAGGCCGGGGGCCAGCGCTGTCCAGAGACACTTCCGGGTCACATGGCCAGCATGACATCGCTGCTCTGGCGAGCCAGAGCTGTACACGGAAACACTGTTTACCTTCCCGCTAGTAAGCGGTCCCTATTTATCTACTTGCACCCGGGGGTGCTTTCGAACTGCTAGGTTGGCAGGCGCTGGGACCGAACAACGGGAGCGCACCCCGCTGCGGGGATTCGAACCGCCGACCTTTCGATCGGCAAGCCCTAGGCGCTGAGGCTTACATAATTCAGGGTATACATAGGCTGTCTTTGGGTTGCCACACACCTACTTCCCCACTGTTCCTTAGTTTGCTTTGAGCTTCCTCCAAATATAATGCCTCTCACAGGGCCATTTTTTTTCCAGGATATAATTTTTGAAGTAGAGCAGGCTCTGCTCCAAAACAGACCAGAGAGACAAGGGTTCAATCAACTTCAACTCAACTTGAACACCTCCCTCATTCTCTTAGAATGGCAATGTTTTACACCTGAGAGGTACCAGAACTGAGTTCCGTTGAGTTCTGGACAGTGCTTTCTTTCAAAAGAATGTTTAGGGGTACTCTCATTTCGCTGCTCCCCTCCCCCCTTCCTACCCCCAACCCGCTCTCAACCCCCAGAAAAGGGACACGAAGAAGCTGCAGTGCTGAGAGGATGGGAATGGCGGCGGCAGCGGAGGGGTCTACTTGACCGGCAAAAGAAGAAGTAGCAGCAGCGCCATCGCCTCCACCACAGCCGCTCCAAACTACCCTCCCCAGGCACCAGTCCATCCATACATCGGTCATGGCAACACAAAATGTTTAGGGATATGCGTCCCACCATGTCCCCCCCCCCAAAAAAGCACTGGTTCTGCGTGGGAAAAGCCCTGTGTGTCATGCAATGGCTACAGTTCTGGGTCAAGATAGTTCTGCCTTTTGAATTTATCCTCCTCTGCTGATCTTGTTATGTTCATTAAGTAAAAGTGGCCCAGCTCAAGCCCAGTCTGTGTGTCAGTTTCCGTATGTGGTTATTAGGCTGCAAGGGCATTACCTACCAATCTGGTTTGAAATCTTCCCCTCTGGGCATGGAGTACAATCATAGCAACAAAACTTTTCCCCTTCCTTCCCTTTCTTCTGATGACCAGAGTGGCAGGGTTCATTGCACAAAGAAAAGGGAAGCACCTGTACAAAAAGATGAGAGGAGTTGGGGGTGGAAGTGCTCTGTTATTTGTCACCCACAGGACAATCTTACACTTCATCAGTATGTGAACTTTAATCATAACCTAACAAGGCAAACTCTCTGCAGGTTGATATCTACTATCCGTACCTTGTTAAAACTTTGGTGCCATAGAATGTTTTCCTCATTGATGATTAACTCTTTATCTCCTCCATCAATGCGATCCACCCATCCAACTTTCACTCTCTGGAAAGACGTGTTTGGGAATGTGACCAGATTCATGATATCAAATCCTCCTCTCATTTCCCTGTTATCATTAAATGATACCGTTTCTCCAGCTGAGTTGTTAAATGAAACACCTTGAAGAAATGAGTTGATCTATTTAAAAAGAAAAAGAAGAATAAACTATTTGAGGTTCCCAATTGAAATAGATTCCAAGGTCAAGTTACAAGATGAATGTAAACCAGCAAAAGAATATCTGTGACTAAGATGCTAAATAAGTTGTCAGTTGGTTTTTTTACATATAAGAAGAAGGGCTGTAAAGGGGAGCGGCTCACTGGTTGAACATCTCCTTGCATGGAAAGGCCCAGATTCAATCTCCAGAATCTTCCGATAACACTGGGAATCTCATCTTGTCTCAAACCCTGGACAGCCCAAACCAGACAGAGTACACAACACTGAAACAGATGGATGTGAGGCCTAACTTAGTATAAAGCAACTTCTTGTCCTTCTGCTAATCACTCCATTGACATTAATTAACATTGATAGTTCCCAGATTCAATTGCCAGAATCTTCAGGTAACACTGGAAATCTCATCTTCACTTAAACCTGGGAAGCCAAAGCCCGTCAGAGCACCCAGGGCTTTCCAAACTTGGTTCTCCAGCTGCTTTTGGACAAAAAGAACAATCATCTCTAGCTAGCAGGAACAGTAGTCAGGGATGATGTGAATGGTAGTCTAAAAACAGCTGGAGACCCAAGTTTGGAAATTCCTACTGTACACAATACTGAAACAGATGACTGAAAGGCCTCACTCAGTATAAAGAACTGTTCTTTCTCATAATTGATCAATTGACATGAGAATATTTGGCTGTGTTAGATTACCTGCCAAGACTGCAGAGATCCAACACTGTAACCAACGGTCACTGCTCTGTGCGGGGATCTGGATGAGGAAATGGCATGCAATGCATGAGCGACAGCATAGGCAGCATTATAGATACTGTAGCTCTGCCCAGTCATGTGCATTTCAAAAACACCTGCAGGGAGACTATCCAGCCTCTCCTCTCCAGTACACGTTCCATCATCCATGACTGGCATACCAGGATCTGTATAGAAACAGTCAAATGCCTGCTCCCAGAAGTCCTTCCAAAAGCCATCTGCTTTGGTCCTGTGTATTTGGATGTTCTGAAGGAAGTGGTTGAACTGTAGAAGTTCTTCTGAGTGAATTGTAAAGGAAAGGGCACCTTGGAACAGCTGGAAATTCCAGGTTCTCTGATATCCGATTGATACAAAATCAATCTGGGCTGTCATGATCCAGACCTTTCCAAATGATGTTTTTTTCTGATTTCTATTATTTATTATAAAGATTGCTGTTTTCAGCCATGAAATTGCTCCATCAGCTCCATAAATAATAAGTGTACTAGCCGTTTCATCTGTGAGACCTTCATAAATATCTTCCATCTCACCATATATTTTTTCCATATCTTGTATATGAGCTTGAAGTGGGATTCTTTTTGTGAAGGCTGAACAAATTCCATTCTGGAAAAACAATGGCTCCAGGATCGCCAAAAAATGTTCTCCACTGTCATCTTTTTCAACAAACAACCCAACCCATTTCCATCTGAAGTACTGAAGTAACTGGATAATCCCTACATATTGAAGGTCTTCCTTTGGGACCATGGTATAAAAAGAAGTTGGCTGCCTTGATTGAATCTCCTCTGATGCAAATGAGCCATAGGTCAGCTAAAAGAAAATGACAATTTAGCAGAACATTTCTAAAAGAGGTTAGAATTAGTAATGGACGAGATACCCTGTCTCAATATTTTCTCATTATCTCAATATAATGCAATTTCCACGGTATTTCTTTCACACACCAACATTTTTCTTTTCCTTCTGAATAAAAGAATAGCAAAGGAAACTTCCCCATATTCCCCTATGCACTGATTCTACCTGTGGAATCCTGTAGAGACTTAAGATATCTGCCATGTGGAGAGAGGTGTCAAAAGTAAGTCCCCCAATCACAGCCATGAGGTTTTTCTGAGTGTCACATTTGTAGTTGGGGACAAATCTTTGCCATTTGAAGAGAAGGTCCAAAGTGGTTCGATAGGTCATTCTCCCATCGATGTAGCTGTCATAGATGTGGAAACCAAGGGTGACATTGGGCAAGATCTTCAGATTGTCATTGATCTCTTTTATGGCAAAAACCAAGGCCAAGATGTTCTGGTAGAACTTTGTTTTTACCCTGTCAGTAGGGAAGATATAAAAAGGGAGGGGCGAATAAAACACATTCAGCCAAAATCTAATTCATGATAGAGGAGAGTATCTTTGACACACCTGCTCTTTTCTTGGTTTCTGGCTTTTTCTCCTCTGCACTTTCATCTCTCAGCATCCTAGCAGAATGAACTTATTTCACAGTTTTATGAGTGGCTTTGTATCTTTACATTAATTATATTATTTTCATTATCTGCTATTTTTTGCATTTCTTTTCCTTCTAATGGCACTCCTGCACCATGCCTCTCTGATTTTTAATATATATTTATAGTCCTGTAAACCTGAAACTATACTATTAATGAAGACTCATCTGCTTATGGAATAGAATATTGTTTAGTCTTTAAGATGTTGCAGAAGTCCTCTATGCTTTTGTCAATATGTTGGTTTTCTTTAGCTCTCTGTACAGTTGTGTTTCAAATCAGTTTGAATATATAAGGTAAAGGTAAAGAGACCCCTGACCATTAGGTTCAGTCATGACCGACTCTGGGGTTGCAGCGCTCATCTCGCTTTATTGGGCGAGGGAGCCAGCGTACAGCTTCCAGGTCATGTGGCCAGCATGACTAAGCCGCTTCTGGTGAACCAGAGCAGCGCACGGAAACGCCGTTTACCTTCCTGCCGGAGCGGTACCTATTATACATACACATATATATTTTATAATTTCCTTCTATTTCATTAACAAGGCATTTGAGGATTCACTGTTTCCTACCGAGGTGCAATCTGGCACAGATGCCTCCCTCTCCTCCATTTTATATACAGTGGTGCCCCGCAAGACGAATGCCTTGCAAGACGAAAAACCCGCTAGACGAAAGGGATGCCGTTTTTGAGTTACTTCGCAAGACGATTTCCCCTATGGGCTTGCTTCGCAAGACGAAAACATCTTGCGAGTCTTGCGGTTTTTCCCGCTTTCCCCCCCTTTTTCTAAGCCGCTAAGCCGCTAATAGCCTTTTAGCCGCTAAGCCTTTAATAGCCTCTAAGCCACTAAACCGCTAATAGCGCTAATCCGCTAAGCTGCTAATAGGGTTGCTTCGCAAGACGAAAAAACCGCTAGACGAAGAGACTCGCGGAACGGATTATTTTCGTCTTGCGAGGCACCACTGTATGTTGCTGAAGCGCATTGGAGGAGGAGGAGGAGGAGGAGGAGGAGGAGGAGGAGGAGAAGGGGAGGAGGAGGAGTTTGGATTTGATACCCCGCTTTATTACTACCCTAAGGAGTCTCAAAGTGGCTAACAATCTCCTTTCCCTTCCTCCCCCACAAGAAACACTCTGTGAGGTGAGTGGGGCTGAGAGACTTCAGAGAAGTGTGACTAGCCCAAGATCACCCAGCAGCTGCATGTGGAGGAGCAGGGAAGCGAACCTGGTTCACCAGATTATGAGCCCACTGATCTTAACCACTACACCACACTGACTGCACATACCGGAGGATGTTCGGAGTTCGGGGATGCAGGGGCACCTCCAGGGTGTTTCCCAACAGTGCCATTAGTGAAAACCCGCCTCAGGATAAGAACAGTTGAGCTTAAGAACAGACATCCGGAACAAATTGTGTTTGTAACCAGAGATACCACTGTATTCTCTAATCCCAGTATAATGCAGAATATTCAGAAAGCAGTTCAGAAGGAGGACTGGCCCTTGATTGAACTATTTCATTATGTCATCCAGCAGAGCTCTTCCGGGTTGTATGGGGCCTTATACAGGCTGGCCCAAAGGAGGTGATAGATTCAACGGTAGCTCAATGTGACTTATTTGCAAAGCATTTTGAGGTTAAAATCGCTTGCATCCACCAAGAACCTGCTGATATAGGGGATGAATCTCATAGGTGTCCAGGGCACAGTCTAGTCCTGTTGTGTTTGGTAGAGTTTCTGTTGGTAAAGCTCAAGGATGTGGACATGGTGCTCAGATCAGCCAGGGGGCCACTTGCACTCTAGACTCTTGCCCCTCTTGGCTGATAAATCCAGCAGGGAGGGAACAGCTGGCTAGGCCAGGGAAATGATCAATGCCTCTTTAGGAGAGGAGGGGGTCCATGCCTGTTTGAAGGAGGCAGTGGTAAAACCACTCCTTCAGAAATCTTCCCTAGATTCAGAAAACCTAACTACTGACCAGTTGCTAATCTCCCTTTCCTGAGCAAGGTTCTAGAGTGAGTGCAGACCAAATCCAGATGCTTTTTGAAGAAATTGATTTTCTGGATCCATTTCAATTGGGGTTTAGGCCGGATTTTGGCACAGAAACTGCTTTGGTCACCCTGTATGATGACCTCTGTTGAGAGAGAGACAAGAGAAATTTTCCCCTGTATATTCTTCCTGACCTCTCAATACCATCCACCATGGTATCTTTCTGGAGTGACTCTTCAAACTAGGGATGGGTGGCACCACTTTGCAGTAGTTCCAGTCCAACTTGGATGGTCATTCCCAGAGGGTGTTACTTGGGGAATACTTTTCAGCCTCATGGAACCTTCAATGTGAGGTTCCGCAGGGCTCAATTCTATCCCCCACGCTGTTTTACATGTACATGAAACCGCTGGGTGAGGTTATCCAGAGCTTTGGAGTACCTTGTCAGCAGTAGGCTGATGGCACTCAGCTGTGTCTTTCCTTTACATCTGCAGGTGGGGCAGTGGAAGTGTTGAACCAGTGTCTTCCCTCGGTAATGGACTGGGAGAGAGCCAACAAATTGAAGCTCTATCTAGATAAGACTGAGGCACTGTTAGTAGGTGGTTCTCTAGACCAGATAGTTGGGGGATCACCTGCTCTTGATGGAGTTACGCTTTCTCTGAAGGAACAGGTTCATAGTTTGGGGATACTGTTGCTCGACACTCATGTGGCCTCAATGGACCAATGAGCCTTCCATCAGCTTCGGCTGGTGGCCCAGCTACACCACTATCTGGAAAGGGATAGCCTAACTACTGTTGTTTATGCTCTGGTAACCTCGAGGTTAGATTACTGCAATGTTTTATATGTAGGGCTGCCTCTGAAGACAGCTCAGAAAATTCAGTGTTGTAATAATATTCAGTGTCTGTTATAATAAAAAATGTTCAGAGCAAGACGGTTTGAGCATATTACACAGATCCTGGTCCAACTGCACTCGCTAAGAATTAGTTTCCAGCCCAATACCAAGTGCTGATTTTGACCTATAAAGCCGTAAACAGCTGAGGACCGCAATACCTCAAGGACCGCCTCTTTCCATATGAACCTAACCGGACCCCAAGATCATCTTCGGCAGCCTTTTTTATGTTCCTCCTCCTTGAGAGGTCTGTTCTGTGAACTGCCCTGACACCTCCGGGTATAGGTCGGTATATAAATTCAATAAATAAATATTTTTAAATAGAATTTCTTTGAACATATGATCACACATGCAACAAACACATGCTCTTTGCTGATTCAGTAGTGCATAGAGTAAATAGGGTTGGGGGAATATTATTGCTTACTGTGGATTGTCAAACAGCTGCTGAGAAGGATGTACCTCGAATGAAACTTCATTAAAAACGTAGGTGGTCTGACTAACAATCCCACCAATGAAGAGGTCCCCTGCTTGGCCCCATTCATGAGGGACGAGTATTGGATCAGCTGCAGGGCACTTCATTGTCCTGACTTCGCACATAGTGTGAGGCAGCAGCAGCAGCATCAGGAGCCTCACCATGGTAGCTTCAAACTCTCTATCGGAAGAAGCAGAGGTGGCCAAACACATCCCCTGTCTCAACTGAGCTGTCTTGGATGTTGCACTTAGCCTTCTTTTTAGCATCACCAGGTGTACAAATGCTTTGAATATGAACTTAAATGATTAAAACTCTATTATAATAAAAAAATGTTGATAATGATGACCTCCCCCTCTCTCTATGTCCAACATTCCTACATCTCACTGGCACAGGAGTATATTTAATGCTCTTACTATGCTGGGTTGTTGACTGTTTTCTGATATCCTTAGGAAACTCCTGAGAGCTCTGTCTAGCTGAACAAATTATTGTGATCTGGATCATTGCAGAGGGAGATAATTACTTCATTAGATCCTGGACTTTGAGTGGCACTTTTGCTCAAAAACTTTAAAATTACTATTTTTTTTCAGATGTACAAAACAAGTTGGCTGTTGTCCCTGAAGGACTGAGACAGGGGAATTTGAGTGCAGAGTTCTATGATGAGTGAACCCCAGACAAAGGCCCCAGCCTCAGAACATTCATTTTGAAAAAGTAATCCTCAATATCACCCAGAAAGAAGGTGATGACATGTTCAGTTACAATTTTCTGTATTTTTGGTTTAGATATGAGTATCCTTGGTTGCCTCTGTCAGTGTTTTCAAACCATGAATGAAGTCAGAGCTGTAAATGATACGTGAGTTGTTTCAACACCAAACAGTGGAAATCGGTGGAGTCTTTTAAAGTTTTTATTTCCCCACGACCTCTCAGTGGACCTCCCTTGATTCCATCTTGTTTTCTAGGAATTAATGGAATTTCCACAATTTGTTGTTCATTTCCCCATGGTAACCAGGATGTACTTTCCTAAGGTTGGTTCATCTGAGTTCAACCCTAGAGAAGACATTTCCAGCAAATACACTAGTATCAGCATGGGTGGGTGTTAAAGAACCAACTCACCAAAATGTGAATGCAGTGTGATTTACGCAGGTCTCCAGCTGTGCAGCAGCTTATGACCAGATCCTGTTAACTTCCAGTACAATGGTATACATGTCTACTTAGAAGCATGTTTCTTTGTGTTTATTGATTACCCCCAAGTAAGTGGGTACAGGATGAGTTTCATAGAAGGCGGCGGCCTCCAAAGATGGCAATGCGTTTCAAATTAGAAGCCAGAATATCTGCACCAGATAATGCACCTGTACTGTCAAGAGTAGCACAACCCATATAGAAGACATCACCTTCCTGTTCCCCAGATCCAAGAGCCAACACTCCACACACCTCTATGTTATCTTTATTGTCAGACCCCAATTTGCCCATTAATGACTACAGACACCAATCAGCATCTAATTCTTACGTCAGGGAGAAGACTTGGTGCCATCAGGATATTTATGATATTTACTTTGCTCCAATCTGAAGGTCAGCACTCGCATAGCTGCCAGACAGAGGTTGAAGAGCATGGTGGGCAGAATAGAACACTGCTGGACTGAGCAGAAATCCCCACTCCAATTCACATGGAAATACTATTGCATTTCCACAGGAAATAATGTAAGGGCCCTTGGAACACTTACAGACAGAAACACACAAGAGTATGCAGCCAGGATACTGGGCTAGCTATTAGGAGCCAAGAAGGACAAAAGTCGAGATTTTTATGATAGGCCAAACACTTTCAAATGTCTTTCCCAAATCATAAAGACTCAATGAATTGAAAATGGTTCTGGTTCTCCATTCCCATTCTCGGTTACAGCTCTATGGCTTCTTCTCAGATCGTATCAATCTTTCGCCTTTTCTTAGGTTCCACTTCTATATACTTATTTAAAACAGAATCATGATATGTTCTTAGTGGTGGAGAAATTTGATTCTCTTTGCATTGTAAGAAGAAACTAGCTCATTCCCTTTTCTTGACACAGTATGCAAGCCAAAACACAGCTATCATTTAAAATTCAAACTTCTTTGAACTTTGTGGTACAACTCTCCAATAAATCATTTTGGGGGAAATATGCAACCAATGCATATATTTATACAAATAACATGAAAATACATACTATTAGGAAATACTGGATACAGAAAAGTGTATATCAGGATAAATGACCCCTAAAGCACACACAAAAATCCGATGAGGGTTTTTTTTAAAAAAATATGAGTATATTGTAATTTGTTTTAGAAATGAAAGCTGGATTAAGTTCAAAAGAACAAGAAACTGAGAGAAATGATACTGACAGTTTTATGCAACCACAACATCTCTTTGTTGAAAAACACTCCCAGAGTAAAGAAATAGAAAGAATCCACAGCACATGTAATAAAGCACAAATAGATTTATTTTTTTTAACTAATAAAATGAGAATTTCTGATACAGAAATGAAGGAACTCATCACAGCTACCAACGTCCAATGAAGGCCAGATTGGAAAAGGGAGAGCATTATATCACAATCAAAAATATTTATGTAATGTATAGAAATTCAGTTTTTTTTCAATATCCTTTAAACACCAATATTTCATCATGGAACATGTCAACATGTCAGACAACAGAATAAAATATTTGGTTATGTACCCTAACAGGGAAACTGAAACACAGCTTAAACTTTGTGAAGAAATCTAGCAACATCTTTAAAACGAATGTCTATAATTTATGTTGTGTGCATGTATTTTCTCCCAACTGCCTTCTCCAACAGACATTAGGGTATTATGATTAAAGAAAGATGGCTTAATCCTTTCGTCGTATTAACTGATCCCTGCAGTTCAGTTCAGGCCTCAGCACAATGATGTAGCATTTCGGGGAAAAGATACAACCCAGTAACCCAGCACTGGAGGCCAAGATGGA
>JAXCMG010000111.1:1640624-1650923 GCA_034642415.1 Podarcis siculus
CTTCCAACTCTATGATTCTATGATTCTATGATTCTATGATTCTATAAATTTGTGCAGAGCTTATCCACCCTGTGGAGTCAGACTGCCCAAACTATCGTTCCTGAGAAGCGATATGTCTCTTGAATGATTTCCTCAACGCTCTTTTCACCTCCTTGTTCCGCAATGTGTATATGAACGGGTTCAACATAGGAGTGATGATGGTGTAGAAAACAGCCAGAGTCCCATAGGTGGAGGCACTTGAAGATGGACGCAAGTATATAAAGACTGGAGGTCCGTAGTAGAGCAGCACCACTGTAAGGTGAGCACTGCAAGTGGAGAAGGCCCGGCGCCTTCCCTCCGTTGTTTGGATTTTCAAAATGGCAGATGTGATATAGGCATAGGAGATACATATGAGCACAAAGCAGCCGGCAGCCACGGCACCAATGTTGGCCAGTATGACGGCATGGTTCACAGCTGTGTCGGCACAGGCTAATTTGAGCACTGGTGGTATGTCACAAAAGAAGTAGTCCACTTGGTTGGGACCACAGTAGGGCAGACGGAACGTCAGGCTGGTATGGATAGCAGCATGAAAGGAACCAGTGAGCCAGGTCCCAGCTGTGAGACCAGAGCAGACCCTCCTGTTCATGAGTGTACTGTAGTTCAGTGGGCGGCAGATGGCAAGGTAGCGGTCATAAGCCATGACGGTGTAAAGGAAGCACTCGGTGCTTGCCAAAAAGTGGAAGGTATAGAGCTGGACAATGCAACCTCTAAAGGAGATGGTTCTGTAGCTGGACCTTATGAAGCCCATCAAGACTTTGGGCACTGTGACAGAGGACAGACAGGTGTCTAGGAAGGAGAGGTGGCAGAGGAAGAAGTACATGGGGAGACTATGGAGCTGGGGTTCCAACAAGATGGTGATCAGGATGAGGAGGTTCCCCATCACAGTCAGCATGTAGATGACCAAGAAGACGAAGAAGAAGAGAAGGGGGAGTTCGGCTGTGTTTGGCAACCCCTGCAGAATGAAGACCTTCACAGTTTGGTTGGCAGTGTCCATCTCTTAGTACAGGAGGCAAGGAACAAAGTGAGTAATCTGAACCGAAGGGCAAGACAAGATCAAAGGATAACCAAAGGATGTGAGAACATGCACGTTGCAACGTGCAGTTCAGTGGCTCACCACAAGGGGAAGTTACATATACAGTGGTACCTCGGGTTAAGTACTTAATTCGTTCCGGAGGTCCGTACTTAACCTGAAACTGTTCTTAATCTGAAGCACTACTTTAGCTAATGGGGCCTCCTGCTGCCGTCATGCCGCCAGAGCCCAATTTCTGTTCCTATCCTGAAGCAAAGTTCTAAACCTGAAGCACTATTTTTGGCTTAGTGGAGTGTGTAACCTGAAGCGTATGTAACCTGAAGCGTATGTAACCTGAGGTACCACTGCATACACAAAGGTTGGCAGTATGAGCCCTGCAGCTCCTAACAGGAAGAAAGGTAATTTAAGCATTCAAATGATGAAAGAAAATAATAATTGTCAGGCTCGTTTCATTTTCTCTGTCTCTGTCTCTTTCTTTATCCATTCCTTCTCCTTCTCCCTCCCCCTCTCCCTCCTTTTTCTCTTTTAACTGCCATGGGTATTTATTGCTAACCCTGATAACTATGTTCCACCTTCACGGTTGGAGGCAGGATGCTTCTGAATTCCACTTGGTTGGAAACACAAGTAGGGAGAAGTGCTGCTGCATGGAAGTCCTTGTTTACAGCTTCTCTTAGGCATCTACTAACTTGACCACCATCATATCAGGATGCAGGACTAGAATTTGACATTTGGCTATTTTTACAAAAAAACAACCAAACCTCAAACTCAAAATTTAAAATAAGATGACATGTTTTCTTGATGGATATTAAAGCGTTGAGGTTTAACAGTGAACTTCCTGAATTTCCAGGAATTTCCCTAGATTTCATCAGTGTTTATAACGTCGTAAAATAAAAGTCAATTTTAGAAGTATTGAATTCTCTGAAGTTTTGGAGGGGGACACTTTCCTCGCTTTGTCACAGCTGCTTTTTACAGATCTCGGTCTGCAAGCTTCCAGCATATTTTCCGGACAAGCATACAATGGGAACAAGCATTGCTTTCTACTGAACTAGCTTGCTGCTAGTCTGGATTCGTTTTAAATTTGAAAAATCATTTTAAAACATAAGACCATCCAAAGGCCTATCTGGTCCAGCATTCTGTTCTTACAGACAACTGGAGGCCTATGAGACCTGAGTGCAGCAGCACTCTTCTCTCCTGTAGCTTCCAGCGACTGAAATTCAGAAAGAGATGTTCTAGCAGAGCCTGCTCCCCAATGCTGTTTAAGGAATGAGCCACCAGCTAGGGAGCTTCACAGAAGGATATGTGCATATCTTAATAGAAGCATAACTTTTGCATTCAGATATTCTCACCTCCTGTAAACCTGCAGTGTGATGATGAATATAGACATTGTTTTCAGTGTGACACAGTTCTTGAGTGTCCACCAGTCTATATACTTGCACAGTGCAAACCACAGCCTTCTAGGGGAAGGATACACTCCATGGGGGCCTGAGAGGGCCTTGGCTGATGCCCAGGGAGTATCAGGGATGGTCCCACCATTACAGGGACAATCTCGTCGCTCTCTTCCTTTCGCCCAACGCAACTGACACAGCAACATTGTGCCGCTGAAATCAGCAAGGGCATAACCAGCTAGGACAAATATAACAGTTTCCTCTGGGTATTCTAGCAGGATCACTTCATTAATTCCCCCTGTTGAAAGATAGAAGCTTCCTTTTCCTAGCAAACACAGGGGAGGGAGAACTTTTACATACCAAAAGCTACATTCCCTCTGGGTTTACAGGGGCCATACTACAGTATGGCAAAGGTAGACACAGCCATGGATGTGAGTTTTACCTTTGTAAAGGTAAAGGGACCCCTGACCATTAGGTCCAGTTGTAGCTGACTCTGGGCTTGCGGCGCTCATCTCGGTTTATTGGCCGAGGGAGCCGGCATACAGCTTCCGGGTCATGTGGCCAGCATGACTAAGCTGCTTCTGGCGAACCAGAGCAGTGCACGGAAACGCCATTTACCTTCCCGCCAGAGCGGTACCTATTTATCTACTTGCACTTTGACGTGCTTTCAAACTACTAGGTTGGCAGGAGCTGGGACCGAGCAATGGGAGCTCACTCCGTCGTGGGGATTTGAACCACTGACCTTCTGATCAGCAAGTCCTAGGCTCTGTGGTTTAACCCACAGTGTTACCCACATCCCACAGCACCACCCGCGTTTACCTTTGTACAATAAGTTAATTTCTGCACATGCTTGTGTGCCTCCCTATATCCTATTATGACGTTATGATTTTTTATTATGCTTTAATCATTGATGCTCTGCAATGTGTTTTTAATGTACACTGCCCTGGGATCTTCTGATAAAGGCTGAAATATAAATTGTAATCATCAACATCATCAATATCATCATCAGTGCCATGAAACTCAATCCCATGAGACACAACGATAAACTCCAACTTTGATGACTTTAGATTAGAGAGATTCATGGAGGATAAGGTTATCAGTGGTCACAAACCCTGATGGCTATGTTTCATCTCCACTGTATGAGTCTTAATTCCAGCTGCTGGAAAGTACAGGAGGGAAAAATGATGTTGCACTCAGTCCCTCCTTGAAAACTTCCCATGGGTGGCCACTGTGAGAACATGATGCTGGGCTAGATGAAACTCTGCCTGAACCATCAGGGCTCTCATTGTATTCTCCATTCAGGCAAGCAAGGAGCATTATCAGAGCTCCCTGTCACATTCCAACCAGGCAAGAGGAGAGTATGGAGTAGGGCTGATCAGGGGTGTGGCTTGGGAAAGGGGGTGTTACCTAGACACATGGGCAGAGGAGGGAGGGAGGACACCCACCTGTCCTGTTCCAGAACTGAACTACCTGCAACACGATTGGTCAGTCCACAGAAGCCACACCTATCACTCAGTCAGGTTGCCAGTTGCATTGCTAGAATGCGCTACAACGTCACCCAAGTGACCCCAGTGTGCATCTCAGTTTCAAATATTCTGATTATTTCTACTTTTAGTAGAAATTTTATTTACTTGAAATTTTATTTTATTTACTTGATTTAAGGGGGCAGAGGATTGCATTTGGTCCTGGGTCCCGAGGTTCCCACCCCTACTATAACATTTACCAGGGAGTAAGTCCTGTACTCCTCTACCACCACCTCCACACACTCCTTCATTTGTCCTGCTTTGCACATTGAGTTTTTTGCCTAGCGGGAATGTGTCATCAGACTCTTATAGTGCCATCTTGCTTCTCTGGATGAATCCATTCATCTTGCTTCTCTGGACGGATAAAGAAGTGTGTGCGTATGTGTGTGTGTGTGTACAAAGCTTACTGTATAAGACTAAAATTTACGTACGTTGCTCCGCTGACTCTGGCCAGTCGCCCAAAGGAGTTGCAGCCAGGTTGGGGGAAGGGGCGATGAAGAAGCCAAAGCAAATTGGTTCAGCCTGTTTGAGGATTTTATATCTTCCTCCCACCCCAAGTTAAGAGCATGGATAGCCTTTGTGTTGCTGCAGTTGTACAGCTTGAGCAGGTGAGAACTTGGTGAGAAATGTTTGTTGAGTTCTGCCATGGGTGGTGCTTATTCCCATCAGAAGCGTGAATCTTGGAAGGCCGTCTCCCTGCCATGCAGCCCCTTTCCACTTGGCCTGGGAGCACAGGGCCCTGACTGACTTCAGCTACAGAACCTGAGGCTGCTAAATGGACTCTTGGGCTGGGGTACTGTTTATGGGCTTTGTTTGCTGTTATTGTTATACCAAAAAAAAATTCTTTACTTTAGATCTTATTATGTGGAAATTGTTTAATTTGGTTGTGTATTTTTGTGTATTCTGTGACTAGTTTTGTTATGTCAGAACTGTGTGGGGTTTTTTCCTAGTTGTAAGCTGCCTTCAGCACGGTTTCAACTATGGAAAGGTGGCATACAAACAAAATTACATATATACATATATGACTTTATATGTATGCTACCTTTGCACAGTTAAAACCATGCTCAAGGCAACTTCCATTTTTTTAAAAAAAGCATAGCTACAACATAACAAAGTAGTCATAAACATTTAAAAAATACCCAGCCAAATAGAACAATTTCCATATAAATCACAACAAGATCTAGAATAAAGATACAGAAAAACCAACAGCACCCCCACAACAAACCCCAGCCCCATATGTATGGGGAAGTTGATTCATCCCACATTCCCTTTGCCGTATGCCCACCTTTAAGAAAACTGATTAGCTAGAAACATTCTTTAGATCATCCAAGATTCTTGTTCACCACAGACACCATTGGAAAATGAACACATTTCTATTATGCAGCAACATAGTATAAGATAGCATTCCCCATATTGTCTGAGTGAACACAGCTAATGGCGAGTGAAATCCTATTAGCTGCCCAGGTAATCATTCAATTGGTGAGGACATCTTCCTGCTCCACAGCTTTCTTAATGCACACTTCATCTCCTTGTTCCTCAACGTATAAATGACGGGATTCAGGAGTGGGGTTACAGTGGTGTAGAACACAGCCACCACTCCGTCCAGTGGGTCTTCAGACCCTGGTCTCAGATAGATGAACACTAGGGGAACATAGTAAGTTATGACAACTGTGATGTGAGCAGCGCAAGTGGAGAATGCTCGGCGGCGTCCCTCAGCGCTACGGATCCTCAGGATTGCAGAGATGATGTACACGTAGGATGTGAGGATGAGGAGGAAGCAGGTCATGGCCAAGAAGCCAATGTCTACAAAGGTCACCATCTCGTTGAGTGCCGTGTCAGCACAGGCCAGCTTAAGCACAGCTGGGATGTCACAGAAGATATAGCCCACTTGGTCCCCGTGGCCATAGGGCAAGTGGAAGGTGAGAGTGGTCTGTATCATAGAGTGCAAGGAGCCCCCAAACCAGGTCCCAAAGGAGAGGCAGAGGCAAGCTTTATGGCTCATGATAGTGCCATAACGGAGTGGCTTGCAGATGGCCAGGAAGCGGTCATAGGCCATGACGGTATAAAGGAAACATTCAGTGCAGCCCAGGAAGTGGAAGAAGAAGAGTTGGGTCACGCAACCACCAAAGGAGATGACCCCACCACCTTCAAGAAACCCAGCGACCACCTTGGGTACCACCACTGAGGAGACAGTCATATCCAAGAAGGACAAGTGGCAAAGGAACCAATACATAGGTTTGTGCAGCCGGGGCTCAAATGCCACTGCCAAGAGGATCATGAGGTTTCCTATGAAGGTGAGCAGGTAGATGAGCAGGAAGAAGAGGAACAATGGGACTTGTAGTTCACGGGGATAAGGAAACCCGACAATGATGAAATGGTACTGTCCCGTTTGGTTTTCACACTCCATGTAACTTAATGTTCACCTTAGCTTTGTTAATGATTAGACTGCAAAATCCACACAAGGGAGAGAAGGGGTTGGCATGCCACATCAAGTGCTCAATTCTGGATAAAATTACGGTACTTGTATCCACTTAGGTTTTTTCTAGGAGATAAAATGAAAGTACAGATAAAATTAACATTGCGGATGGGTGGCAGATTCCAAACCGTACCCTCAATTTTCACATGGAATATCAAACATCTAGACCATTAGTTATATGAATTTCAAACTAGGTGTTCAAGTTTTTAGTTGGACTGCTATGCTCGGAGATTAATTTTACTGAAAATCATAGTAAAGGGAAAGAAAATCATAGTAAAGGGACCCCTGACCATTAGGTCCAGTCATGAACGATTCTGGGGTTGCGGCACTCAACTCGCTTTACTGGCCAAGGGAGCCGGCGTACAGCTTCCAGGTCATGTGGCCAGCAGGACTAAGCCGCTTCTGGCGAACCAGAGCAGCAACCGGAGTGGTACCTATTTATCTACTTGCACTTTGACGTGCTTTCGAACTGCGAGGTTGGCAGGAGCAGGGACCGAGCAATGGGAGCTCACCCCTTGTTGCGGGGATTCGAACCGCTGACCTTCTGATCGGCAAGCCCTAGGTTCTGTGGTTTAGACCACAGTGCCACCTGCGTCCCCCACAGCACCACCCGTGTTCATAGTACTGTTTGCCAAATAAACAAAGTTATGTTTGAGCTGTAAGAGTAGGTTGTTTTGCTTTGTTAAGGATTTCATTTTTCACTAGCAGGTTTTTGCATTATAGCTTTGTACAGTAGCCAAAACACTAGTTAATTTTTTGTAACTCCGATTTCAGAAGACCTTGGCTGCCGCTGAAAGCAGAAGTTGTCTCTGAAGCTTAGTATCATCTCTGTTTACTCACTCCAGCTATTCTCCAGGAGTTATGTAAAACAGTTCTCATGTTCAATCCCAGGCATCTCTAGGTAGGTCTGGGAGAGACCTCCTGCCTAAAACCCTGGAGAACCACCCAGGTCTGACACAGAATATAACAGCTCTGAATGATCCTAAGAAACAAAAATGACACTGGCTTGATGTACAAATTGGCTTGGCACACCAATCTTACAAGCAATGCTGAAATTCAGTCTGGGAGGCAATTCTCAAACAAGTATTCTCAGATCCAGAATTTGAATTTGGAATGTGTCCATTTTGGTTCCATTTCTTTCTTAAAGATGGAAGGTGAATTAATATTCACTCAGAAACAGAATATATCCTTTGGTTCAGACCCTGAAATCTTCACCTGCAGAAATAATCTCAGGAAACAGAGATGGGGGAAATCAATACTGGCCTGAGACTCTGGGGAGCTGATGCTAGTCATCATCATAGACAGTACTAGGCAAGAATGGATGATAGTCTATCAAAGCAGAATGGCGTTTCCTAGGTTCTGAAGCTCAATAGTTCTAGATATTGACTGTGTTCAGAGACAACACCAAATGGTGTTTCAAGAATGTACACACATCTTCCTTTTCCCTCCTCCGGTAGAGGCATAAGGAGGAGATAAGATGCTTCAGGTTCTTTCAGGTTCTGATTTAGAGTAACCAGTGCTTAGTGTGCCTTACATTCCTGTGCCATCCAAACTCCTTAACTGTGGTTAGCAAAAACCTAGTTGGTTATTAATTGATGCTGTCGTTGTTATTTAAATTTAATTAATAAATTATTATTTATTAAATTTGCATCAGCTGTGATTTGTCATTGGCTTGTTTCTATTGACAGAGAAGAGTAACTACAGTTTGCCCAGCTTTTGATGGCACAGCAAACTGCGGTTAATCAAAACTTCTCCTCACAGTGGCAAAGGAGAGAAGAGCATGCAGAACTGGAGAAAACTAGCAGGACTGGCCAAAGACATTCAGGATAAACAGCAAATGGCACCCTAAGCAGCTGCTTGAGTTGACTGTCCACTCCACCTGATAGCAGGGCTGGCCCTGGTGCTAGATTATGTCTCATAATGCTTAACTATGTTGAACTCACCCCATCATGAAATCTTACCTTTCTGCTTGATGTAATGTCAGATGTTCTGTAGCCTGCAGAAATTGAAGCTCTCTTTATTTTATGCCGCAGTCCATTTCAGTGTTTCCTTAGTCTTCTTTCTCTGCATTTCAAGACAGTCACCACTCTTAAACATAAAGTCAATGTCTAGGTGAGAAAAGAACTCCAATCCTTTCTCAACTTAGGCTTGTTCACATGTTACACTGAACAGAGGTAGACATGGACAAGTTTCTATGTGAAAGAATATACACTTGTTGATCTGTACAATTCTGCTGTTGTGTACGCATGTACACACTGTACACTCATTGAACATTATATGTGGATAGCTGTATGAGCATGTAGCTCAACTATTTGGGTATGCAGGTACACAGATTGTACTCTTTTTTACTGTGACATATGAGCAACCTGTGTATCTCTTTAACCTGAAACCATAGAAGACAAAAATATTCTCCTGTTACAGTGAAATAATCTCAAATCCAAGTCACTCCAGAATGCAGGCTGTGAGCATAACAATAACCCTCCCTTTGTCTTGGGTATTTCACCAATGGTTCTGGGATTCACCTAGTCCTAGATGGTAGCATCATGGCAATTTATGTCATCAGGCTTCATCACCACCAGTTCCCATAACATTAATCTGTTTCCCTCAGGATCACCCACAGCCAACTAGTGGGTGGGGATTTCGTTTGTTTTCAAAATACAGTGGTACCTCTGGTTAAGAACTTAATTCGTTCCAGAGGTCTGTTCTTAACCTGAAACTGTTCTTAACCTGAGGTACCACTTTAGCTAATGGGGCCTCCCGCTGCCACCATCGCGCGGTTTCTGTTCTCATCCTGAAGCAAAGTTCTTAACCCAAGGTACTATTTCTGAGTTAGCAGAGTCTGTAACCTGAAGCGTCTGTAACCTGAAGCGTATGTAACCCGAGGTACCACTGTAAATCTATAATGATATCTCATGTTGGCAAACTATAATGAGAGGTATTGAAAAGGGGGAAGTGGCGGTATATTATTACTGTTACATTATATATTGCATTTATGAATCACCTTTTCTCCAACCGAATCCAGGGATTGCATCAATGATTAAAACAAATACAAAAAATGAGGTTCATAAATAACATGACTCATTTAAAACACACGGTCAGTTACATCATTCAGTAGATGTCAGGGATTGGACTCAAGAGGACGAGATGGAGGAGGAATGTTGGAGATCACACACACACACCCATTCTCCTGATGCTGCAGGAGCAGAGGAATGCAGTCTTGATTTACAGCAGGGGTTTGAGGAAGGTCATAGCTCAGAGATAGACGAACAGAAGAGGGGAGAGACTCCATCAGGCAAGGCCTTCTTCCACCTGCCTTGCCCCACCCTCCAGTCTCTGTTTCTGAATTTGTATTGTATTATTTTATATACCGTGGCTTGCCGTTGTTTTATTGGTTGCAGTTTTGAAATTATTTATTGTAATTGTTAAGAGTGGGTTTCTGTTTAATTTTTATATGCTGATATTATTATTCTATACTATTCTAATTATTGTTGAATGTTACTTTCTTTGATGTAGATTGCTTATTTTAAAGCTATGTTTTATTGTCACATTTTAGTATTGCATTAGATTGTTATAAGGTGTGCATTCTTTGTTTCTTCAGCTTGTAAACCGCCTTCAGTATTGCGAGATAGAAAGGCGGTATACAAATTAAAAGTGATGATGAGGATAAGAATGATGAGAATGATGAGTTGGGAAGTGTTAGAATAAGCCACTGTAAAGGGAAAAGCTGTTGCTAGGAAGGAAGGAGCAACGCCATTGTTAGGGTTTGCTGTACTCTTTTGTCTCTCGCTATTATGAATGAAATAATAATAATAATAATAATAATAATAATAATAATAATAATAATAA
>JAXCMG010000111.1:1650933-1664477 GCA_034642415.1 Podarcis siculus
AATAATAATAATAATAATAATAATAATAATAATAATAATAATAATAATAATAATAATAATTTATTTGTTCCCCAGCCACTCTGGGCGGCTTCCAACAAAGATTAAAAATACATTAAAATGTCACACATTAAAAACTTCCCTAAACAGGGCTGCCTTCAGATGTCTTCTAAATGTCAGTTAGTTGTTTATCTCTTTGACATCTGATGGGAGAGTGTTCCACAGGGCGGGCGGCACTACCAAGAAGGCCCTCTGCCTGGTTCCTTGTAGCTTTGCTTCTCGCAGTGAGGGAACTGCCAGAAGGCCCTCAGCGCTAGACCTCAGTGTCCGGGCAGAGCGATGGGGGTGGAGACGCTCCTTCAGGTATACTGGGCTGAGGCCGTTTAGGGCTTTAAAGGTCAACACCAACATATAACACCGGTCCTGAAAGACCTACACTGGCTCCCAGTACGTTTCTGAGCACAATTCAATGTAGGTCTTTCAGGACCGCTGTTATATGGTCTCAGCGGCCACTCCCAGTCACCAGTCTAGCTGCCGCATTCCGGATTAGTGGACTCTACCTTGTTATCTCTACCTCTTGCTGTCACAAGGGGAGGAATAGACTTCCCAAGCCCTGACAGCAGAGAACTGGCAGCATTCACTCCACAAACTAATGATGCAATGGATTTGAAGTAGGGAAATCCTCAAATAGCTATCAGTTTTACATTCCCACCAGCATATGAGATGAATTCCAATTCAACAGATTCCTCCTGCACTGGCGCAAGGGGACTCCAGGGCAAAAAAGGTTCTCTCCATGACTAGACATGTCTCGCCTACACAGATGGTTTTTCTCCCACTGTCATAACACTAGAACTCATGGGCATCTAATGAAACTGAATGTTGGAAGATACAGGGCAAAGAAAATACAGTCATTGTTGAGACTTTGGTTTTCTAGCAGCTTTTGGAGAGAACAATTAGTGGGTTGGCAACAAGCCAAGTTAAATGGAGTATGTCAATCAATCAATCAATCAATCAATCTTTATTACGGTCCAGAGGCCCAACAAATCATTACAGATCAATACACAATTCATACAGCCTACCTCCAGGTTAATCAAGCATTTTGTTTAGAATATAGGGCTCATTTGTTCTTGCAACCACCGATAAAAACTTTGCCACTGCTAGCGTTCTAGGATTTGTCCGGTCTTCCAGTAGGAACCTGACATAGTGAGCCTCTGATTTTCCCTGGAAAGGTACCAGCAAGGGTAGTATCAGTTCAGCCCTGGCCTGCTCATATTTTGCACAATGCAACAAAATATGTTTTATGGAATCGATGTCTTGAGCACACGAGCAAAGTCTGTCCTGGTAGGGAACTCCTCTCAACCTGCCATCCAACACTGCAGAGGGAAAGACATTTAGTCTGGCTTTGGTGAAAAGCCTTCGGTAGTTTGGTACTGTCAGGTTTTTAATGTAAGAAGTTAACTTAAAGACATACCCATATTGAACTCCTACTGCCAGCGGACTACTGACTGCGTGTGATCGAGATCGCAAGTCACTGTGTGCATTATCCCATAATCTTTGCTTTAAAATCTTTTGGGCGCCTTCATAACCCAGGTAATACGGTTGGGGGGGGGGGAGAGACAGACCAATAGAGGTGGCTTTTTTAGCCATGGTTTTCTGCCATTTGCTGACAAATTCCTCATTGGTCAGGTGTTGGTACAAACCCTTCCCTAGATTAAACACTAAAATCCTGAGCCAATGTTTTAGGGCAGCCCACCACGCTTTAGTTGAAATTGGGCATTCACCAGCTTCTAACAGAAGTACGGAGTTGGGGACGCAGTTAGGTACCTGCAGCAGAGATTGTAGAAATTTTGCCTGAAAGCCATCTAGCTTTGGCAGGTATGTGAGAAAGTTTGCTTGGAGATAAGGAAGCCTAGCAACAGGTGGTGATTGGCTAAGTTCTTCCTTATAAGGAGAATGACAAAGCAGCAGTGGCGTAGCGTGGGGGGTGCAAGGGGGGCCGGCCGCACCGGGCGCAACATCTGGGGTTAGGGCAGATCCACGGGTTAGGGGGCGCAAATCCACGGGTTAGGGGGCGCAAATCCACGGGTTAGGGGGCGCAAATTACTTGCCTTGCCCCGGGTGCTGACAACCCACGCTACTCCACTGCAAAGCAGTTTTCTTGTTGGAGTATTGGAGTGTTGAAGTTTGGAAAGAAGTTTGAATCTTCTGTATATAGTCTGAATAGTTGAATAGTCTGTGTATATAGCAACTTGTACAAAGCTGTGCTTTACTCTGCTGTATATAATAAAGCTAACTAAAAATCAAGTTACTAGTCAAGCAAGTTCTGTTCCGGTTCGTCGTCCTGGAATTGTATGATTTGGCAGCTGGTAGCAAGAGTTTTGGTTGAGATCCATCAACCTTAGTACCTTAATTCTCAAATGCTTTGGTACTCATACGTCTTGGCTCCTTAACGCCGCAAACCCAGAAGTGTTCCAGTTTGCGAATGTTTTTTGGAAGCTGAACATCTGACGCGGCTTCCTCGGCTTCCAATTGAGTGCAGGAAGCTCCTGCAGCCAATCGGAAGCTGTGCCTTGGTTTTTGTACATTTTCAGAAGTTGATCGAACTTCCGGAACGGATTATGTTTGAGAACCAAGGTACGACTGTAAAGTGATTCTTCACACATCATGCAATTAAAGTGCTGCCACGATCAGAACACAGGAAGTCGCCCAATTTGTTTAATTTGGAATATATAATTGGCTTTATAAATTGTATTATGATTTGGCATGATTTGATATTGTAATAATGTGGTCCAAATTGGAGTGTTATCAATGAAAAAATCATTAAAAAATGTATTTTTTAAAAAAAAATAAAGTGCTGCCACCAGAGGCAGTGATGGCCAACAACTTGGAAGGCTTTGAGAGGATTAGACAAATTTACAGCATATAAGACTATCTATGATCTACTAGCCATCATAGCTATGCTCTTCCTCCATAGTCAGAGGAAGTCATGCTTTTGAATACCAGTTGCCAGACACTGCAGCAGAGGACAGAGTGCTTGTGTGCCATTTGCCGATTTTCTCCGAACTTCTGCTTAGTCGCTACGATAACAGGATGCTGGACTAGATGGGCCATGAACCTGATCCATCAGGCTTTTATGTTCTTACCCACCAAACTACATGTAGACCTACAGCACTTTTGCCCCTTTATTCAGCTGAAAAGGTCTAGTGGCTTACATAAAATCAATAATAAACAATATAATTATGGCCCACAGGCTTTAAATCCATAAACAGGGGTGAGCAGAAGGCAAAGGAAGATCTTCTGGTAGAAGGCAAAGGAAGATCTTCTGGAAGATCTTCTGGTAGATTAGGAGTTCCTGACTCCTAATAGTTTTCCCATAGCAACAACCACAAGGAGTTGTTGTTATCTATCTATCATCTGTCTATCATCTATCTATCTATCTATCTATCTATCTATCATCTATCTATCATCTACTGTATAAATATATATATATATATAACAGTGGTTTACAACATTACCATTGTTGTTATTATTTCAGTTTATTAGTTGCTACCCACATAAGGCAGCTCCAAGCAACTTGCAGAATTCGAGAGCATAAAGCATGACACAAAATAAAAAAGAATGGTATATTACAATAAAAGTCATACAATAATCTATAAACAGACCCATAAACAGCAGCAAAACTTTTAGCAAGATGATAGGTGGTGAGCAGAGCAGAGCAGGATTTTTAGCACATATGATACTGTGCCAGGGCCAGCGAAGATACAATTAGATGTCTTAATGCAGAATTGGATTAATCGGGTTATTTATTTATTATTTATACCACTTAACTGCAATTGTCTTTAAGCAGTGTACAATAAGCTGAACAAATACAATGAGACAAACTCCATTACAAGCCAGCTATAAAATCAGAAATGTCCTTAAATTCTTCCTGAAATAAAAAGTTACTGACTAGTCTCCAGAAGTTCCATCAGGGAGTGGCCCTGTCTCATCTCAGTTGGCGGGGCGTTCCACAAAATTGAACCCACCATATTGAATGCATGATGCTTCATGAATATGAGCTGTGCCACCAAATTATGGGAGACAAATGACCGTAACTCCCCTGAAGTCCTCAGTGTTCAAGCAGGGACGTGTAGAAAGAGGCAGGTGGAAGATTCAGTTTCAAAAAAACAAAAAACGGTGGGTGGGTGGAATGAAACATCCCACCACTGTTATTCTCACAGCAACCCATGAAGTAGGTCAGGTCAAGAGATTATGACTGAACCAGACAGTTTGCTCCCCCTTTCATAGTACTAGAACTAGGGCCATGGAACGAAGCTAAAAGCAAAGAGATTCAAGATGGAAGAAGGGTATTCATCATCCCATACACTCCATTAGACTGCGGAATTTGCTACCACAGGACATGGTGGGAGCCACCAACAAAGATGGCTTTAGAATAGGATTGGAGAAGTTGATGAAGGATACAGCAATTGGTGGCTACTGGTAATGAGGGCTACATAGTGACCAGTTTACTTGAACTCACCACTTGCCAAGCTCTCTCTCTCTGCTTCATTCCTTCCCTTTCATTCAGGAAGATACCTTCCTAAATACAAGTTTCTTCATTGCCCTTTTGATTTCTTCACTTCTCAAGGAATAGATGATGGGGTTTAGTGCAGGGGTGATAGCTGTGTAGAAAATGGACATCACCTTCTGGACCGAGTTGGTTGTGGCTGGCTGCAAGTATATGAGGACACAAGGGACATAGAGAGTCAAGACCACGATGAGGTGGGCTGTGCAGGTGGAGAAAGCTTTTCTCTTTCCTTCCTCTGAGCGCATCTTCAGTATGGTGGCAACAATATGTGCATAGGAGCCCGCGATCAAGATGAAGCAACAGAGGGCAACCACACCAACATTGATCATGATGACAACTTTGTTTATCGATGTGTCAGCACAGGCCACTTTGAGCAAAGGTGGGACATCACAGAAGTAGTGCTCAAGCTCATAAGGGCCACAGTAAGGGAGACGGAAAGTGAGGACGGTCTGAATAGTAGAATGGATGGTCCCAACGAGGCATGTTCCAGCTATGAACTGGGCACAAACCATCTTGCTCATAATGGAAGAGTAGCGAAGGGGGTTGCATATGGCCACATAACGATCAAAGGCCATGACAGTGAGGAGAAAGCCCTCTGTGCCCCCACAGAAGTGGAAGAAGTAAAGCTGAGCCACACAGCTCTGGTAAGAGATGCTTTGAGAGCCATTGATGAAGCCAGCCATCATCTTCGGAACGGTGGTAGTGGAGTAACACACATCTAGGAGGGACAGTTCAGACAGGAAGTAGTACATAGGGGAGTGGAGCTGAGGACTGAGGCGGATTGTGAAGAGTATGACGGCATTCCCGAGCAACGTCAAGAGGTAAATGGCAAGAAAGAGAGTGAAAAAGATCTGAAGACCCTGGACTTCAGAGAAACCCAGGAGAGTGAATTTAATCACAAGAGTGAAGTTGTCTTTCTCCATCTACCTTCAATTGATTGTTGTGGTTGTTAATGGCACACACCTGAATGTGGGAAGAAAATGAGAATTTTGAGGAGGGGAGGAGGAGGAGGAGGAGGAGGAGGAGGAGGAGGAGGAGGAGGAGAAACTAATCAGTCCATTTTGATTTATCTCCATTTCATTTTTTCCAATCAGTTTGCCACATTTCCACATCAATTTACATTTTTTAAAAATCCTCATGGAAATTCGCCAGCATTTCTCCCAATATAGTCAGAATTCTACATGCAATTTTGGCTAATAGACACATTTTGGCAAATAATTTTGCCTAACATAATGCATTCTGTATATTGATTTCACTAATATATGCATTTCTATGCGCTCTTCCCCCTAATATGTGCATTTTTGTACACAGCATTTGGTTAGAGAGCAGCATTGTGAAATACAGAGAATAGCCACTTTTGATGGGTAGCTGTGTTTTCCTTCACTTTTTATTTCAAGAAGTTGAAACTAGGCAGGTTTCTTCTCTGTTCTTCCAACAGCCACTTCCCACAGCATAGTCTCCCTAATCAAATTAGGAGCAATATGCAGATCAGGTGTGTTCTCACCCTGAAATATCTGGGTTGAGGAGATAGCCCTCTTGAAGTCATACTGAGCTATGAGAACATCGATTCTTAACTATGGACCTTTTCAATCGGCAGTATTTGAACTTACTTGAACCACAAATAAGCCGGCAAAAATCAGTTGCATTGGCCTTCAAATGCAGAACATAGTTGTATCTCTCTGACAGAAGATCTCCCCGTCTTTATAAGAGCTCTAGGATGTCTCCAGACAATGACTCTTGCATCAAAGTCAATACGTGATCTACAAGAACATGAGTCCCTCAACTATGGAAATTTCCAGTTGGAAGGATTTGAACTGTTGGTAAAACTGAACGTCAGTTTAGTTGTATTCACGTGCACAGTATTCTTGCATCTTGCAAATACTCTGACAAATAGATCTCCCTGTATTTTTAGAGAGGGGTGATCCAAGTCAATGACCCATGCAGCTTCCTTAGCTGCCTTGAGAAGGAGCCAGTGTTTGCATCTTCTTCAGAAGTTGCGAGACACTTGAACAAGAAGCTCTAGAATGTACAAGGACAAAACAAATGTCTTTCTCAGCCACATTTCAAGGTCGGTTTGAGTACACCAGCTGGGGGAATTATGAACCCTCTTCTCACCATATCTCTGGTTCTTCTTCATCATGGGAGACAAGAATTCTCCCCAAGCATATTTTGACATCAGTTGGGTGACTCCAAGGAAAAGTACCCTAAAGGATCTACACACCAAGTTTAATGAGCAATTACTGGTGTTTGCATCATTCGTGCAGAATAATAACTACTAGTGAGAAATGAGAGTTTTCAATGTAAGGAATGTTGCATTTGTTTCCATGCAGTATTTTATCTCTCCAAAGGACTTCTAATTTCATCAGACACCTGGTCTTACTACATTTGGCCATAAAATACAACAAATAACATTTTAGAATAAGAACAGGTTTAATAACAGAAAAATAAAGTGGTGGGTTTTTTTTGCATTTTCTATTTTTTGGATAATTTTATTGTTTGTTTAACATAATTGTTACAAAATATAAGCAAAATGTTACAAATACATACATACATATATATTTCAAATAAGCACATATATATGAAAAAAGGAACAATAGAGAAGAAACGAAGAAAAGAAAAAAGAAGAAAAAATAAAGAGGAGGGGAGAGAAGAAGAAATGTTGGTTCCTGATGTTTGGGTTATTCCTTCAGAGAAGCTGAGTACGGCTGGCTTAAAATGGTTCTGTTATCTCTTTCTGTCAAGGTCATGCTGACTATAATAATAAGGCCAGAAGGAGCCTGGGTTTCACCTTTCTATCTCTCTTTCCTTCTGGTGTGGTGTTCTGTATATAGTATGCTTAGTGTTAAGGTTTCAGTCTTATTATAAGTTACTGTAAGTTTAAGTTAAGTCTGCTGCAACTGGATTTCTTACGGACAGTGCCAATCCATTCTGGAGGTCTGTTCTTAACCTGAAACTGTTCTTAACCTGAAGTACCACTTTAGGTAATGGGGCCTCCTGCTGCCACTGTGCCACCGCTGCACGATTTCTGTTCTCATCCCGAAGCAAAGTTCTTAACCCGAGGTACTATTTCTAGGTTAGCGGAGTCTGTAACCTGAAGCGTATGCAACCTGAAGCGTATGTAACCCGAGGTACCACTGTATTGGATTTGTGACCATTTGCCTTCAGTAGCCATAAAGCTCTGCTGAATGAAATATTAATTGCCTCTGGTCTATTTTTGGGGAATCCTGCAGCTACCGTTTTTACTCTGCTAACTATACGTTGGAGTTCTCCTCTGGATCAATGTGAGTAGTATTCATGGCACGACTATCCCCCACAAATAGACATAGGATTGTATCTAACAAAGTTATGCTCAGAATAGACCCATTGAAAATATTGGAGCAAATATAGTCATGTCCATTAAGAACATAACATCAGAAGACCACTACTGGATCACGCCCAAGGCCCAGCTAGCCCAACATCCTGTCTCACAATGGCAAACCAATAATCCACAGGAAGATCTGTGCTCAACAGCAACTCTCCCCACTTGTGATTCCCAGCAACTGGCATTGAGAGGTTCTACTCTGAGCAAGACTAGCAGTGGCTACAACTCATAGAGGTACAATTCATCTCAACTCATGGTGCTTCTATCTACAGAAGCTGCATTGCTGTCCTTCAAGAAAACAACTTCTTGAATGCCAGTTTCTTCACCATCTTCTTGATTTCTTCATTTCTCAAGGTGTAGATGATGGGGTTCAGGGCAGGTGTCACAGATGTGTAAAAGAGGGCCACAATGTTCAGGGCAGAGTGGTTGGTGGATGGCTGCATGTAAATGAATATGCAAGGGCCATAAAGGAGGAGGACTACAGTGAGGTGAGACGCGCAGGTGGAGAAGGCCTTCCTCTTCCCTTCCTCGGAGTGCATCTTGAGAATTGTGGTGGCAATGCGGATATAAGAACCAAGGATCAAAGCAAAGCTGCTCAGTGCCACAACACCAATGTTCACTGTGACCACGGTCTCATTCAGAGAGGTTTCTGCACAGGCTACCTTCAGTAAGGGCGGGACATCACAGAAATAGTGGTCAAGTTTGTAAGGCCCACAGTAAGGGAGGCGAAACGTGAGCACAGTCTGAAGAGTCGAATGAAGTGCCCCCACCAGGCAGGTTGCAGTCACCAGTCTGATGCAAGACACGTTGCTCATAATCCCAGAGTAGCGGAGAGGGTCACAGATGGCCACATAGCGGTCATATGCCATGACAGTGAGCAGGAAACACTCGGTGCCTCCAAAGAAGTGGAAAGCATAGAGCTGAGCCACACAGCCCTCAAAGGAAATGGCTTGGGAACCGGTCAGGAAGCTGGTCAGCATCTTGGGCACGGTGGTGCTGGAATAAAGCACATCAAGGATGGAAAGCTCGCCTAGAAAATAGTACATGGGGGAATGGAGCACAGGGCTGAACCAGATGGTGAGGAATATGAGGATGTTTCCGAGAAGAGTCAACATGTAGATGAAAAGGAAGAGCAGGAAAAAGAGGAGCTGGAGCTCCAGAACATCAGAAAACCCAGAGAGAGTGAACTGAATCCCCACAGTCAGGTTGGGTTTCTTCATCTAATCGTGGTTGTGTTCCAGATCATGGGAGCCTAAGTAAGAAAGTGTAGCACCTAAGCAAGAAGATCAAACAAAAGCAGAAATTCTTCTCTTCCCCCACAGCTGCTATTAGAAAAAACGGAGAAAGAAATGTTAAATACACATCACTAGGCCATCCCTTTACTGAGCACTGGACAGAACACAATGAGCAGGATTTAATAAGCAGAAATATTGGATGGATGAGATGGGGTGGAGGCAAGCATGAGGATGGAAGTGGATTGGGTGATCGGTGATGGTAGAGGTGCTGGCAAATTGAGCACAGGCTACTTCTAGGAATGGAGGAGAAATTTGGTTCAGTTCACATCTGAAGGCAAACCTACCTAATTTACATTTCCCAGCGCAACTCACAAAGCAAAATGCAGCCATTCATTCAAAACTCTCATTTCTCTGAATTTTGCAATGCAGTTAGATTCGCCATACATCAGAAAAATTCCTGACATGTCCTAGTTTTCGGGTGTAAAAATGGTGTCAGGGGGGATTTTTGCAGAATTGGGAAAATGTCTGGGAAAGCATGATGGAAAAAGCAGCGGAAACAGCTCCAAAAGCTAAAAACCACTATGAGGGGGTGGGTTCCCCAGCAATTTGGGTTTGTTCCCCAAAAAAACTCAACTCAGGAAGTTTACTTTTTTGAAATATGGCAACCCTAAATACTGCCATGTAATGTGTACAGCAATGCACATGCTAGGTTAACATGTGCATTAAAATATATATATTAGTGTAAATAACCTACAAAAATGCTTTATATTACGGGAAATGGCTTGCAGATATGTTTATACTGAGGGAAACTGCTACGGGTTTTTGCTAAAGGTGCTGAGAGTTGTTAGGAGACCCTTGTTCCCCTCACAGAGCTACAATTCCCAGAGTTCCCTGGGATTGAGTGTTAAACCCCTCTGTGCAGATGGGGCCTCAGAGTAGATCATTCTGGGCTAAATGTGCTTCTGACTCAGTAGAAGGCAGCATCATGTGTTCACATGAATCCAAGCCATTTTTTTGCAAGTAAATCCAGATTTGAGTGAAGGCTCCGGCAATAGAATTCCCCAGCATTGTCACAGAAGCAATAGGTGCATAGGTACCGCTCCAGTGGGAAGGTAAACGGCGTTTCCGTGAGCTGCTCTGGTTCGCCAGAAGCGGCTTAGTCATGCTGGCCACATGACCCAGAAGCTGTACGCTGGCTCCCTCGGCCAATAAAATGAGATGAGCGCCGCAACCCCAGAGTCGGCCACGACTGGACCTAATGGTCAGGGGTCCCTTTACCTTTACCTTATGCTTAAAACCCCTTTCAAACTATCTCTGAACCGCACTTGATGAACAAACATTAGTTTTGCACCCCTATGCTAACACAAAAACCACCTTGAATCTGTTTACATTACTCAGTTTGTCAGAGTAAAACAAAAAAAAGCAAAACAAGCTACCTTTCCTCCAAAGGCAACAGAAATTCAATCATGGGTACATCTGATGTCAAGGCCTTTGAAAGTCCCTTCTACATTTTAATCCATTGCAGCTGATTGCTTTATTGTCATGAAGGAATTTATGGAGCCTCTCCTGTTGTGCATCTTGAACATGGGCAGGATGGAAAGAGAAAACATGTTATAAACATTCTGTAACCCCAGGGAGACAACCAAATAATTCCCCTAAGAGTGAAGGTGCTGAGACACAGGCAAACATGTGTTCATAAAATATATTGGTTTATTTCCCTTGCTATTTCCTAAGCAAGGGACAGGATTAATGTTGCAATAAGAGGGGGTTCATAGGTAGTGAACTGTAGGTTCATTCCTTATCTAAGATTCTATAGTGCGACAAATATGATGACATTGGCATTTCCCCTTCTGCCAGTGCTTTTCTTCTAGAAAAATAGTGCACTCACCATGAAGTTGTTGCACTAAATGCCACATTTTTAACCAGTGCTTTTCACCCGGGAAAACAGGTGTCGGTACTACATAACCTTGAGTACCATCAAAACACTGCCTACTGCTTATACGTCACAGGCTCCAAAAGCACTGCACAATTGATATCCTCCCCTGTAATTATTAAAATTACAATAATCAATTCACCTGGCCAAGGCTCCAGAAGTCAGAGTGGAAAAGGGATCAACAGGCAAGTCTGAAATGATTATAAGCTCCCCAGTGCTTCATAGGCAGCTTTGGTAAGGGAGGAGAGAGAGGCTGGGCTTTGTTACCTATCAGTTATCCGTTTCCCCCGTTCATATCAAATCACTGTATCTTGTTTGGCATCCGAGGCTTTCTGTTGTGACAGTCTTTAAGTTGACAATAAGGTGAATACGTGTCCATTACAGTGCCAGATTGACAGAGTCAGCTGCTACCCAATTTGTCTTGTTCAGATCAGGTGGAGGAGAGGAATAACACTGTAGAGAGAAGCAGGGGAGTCAATGCAGACAAGGGTATTTGCCGTCAGGATGTTCCTCCTGCTGCTCCTGCTGCTCCCCAATATAGTGTCCCAAGGACAAAGCGCTCAATGCGCAACAAATAATCCTGTTCATGTTCCACACGAGTGGTATGAGCCAGGTGACCTGGTCATTGGTGCAATGGCATCTCATATCTGTTATATCGTCCCCAATTTATCCTTCAATATACACCCTTCCCAAGCCTTCATTTATAAGCCAATGTAAGTAACCAGTATTTTTTTGTATATGTATTTTTTATTCCTTAAATGTTGTATCTGACTTAACTTGAATTGATTTGGAATGAAAGCTTTAGAACTTTGTTTTTTAGAAATCTCCAGGCACACAGGCACTTTAGTATATTCTTCTGACACAGCGGTATAATACTACAGTGGTACCTCTGGTTGCGAACGGGATCTGTTCTGGAGGCCCGTTTGCAACATGAAAAGCCTGCAACCTGAAGCACCGTATCTGCGCAGGTGCATGGTGCGATTTGGCGCTTGTGCACTTGTGCGAACGGTGAAACCCAGAAGTAACCCTTTCCGGTACTTCCAGGTTGCCGCGAGACACAACCTGAAAAAACGTATCATGAAGCAAATGTAACATGAGGTATGACTGTGACAGTATTGTCTAAAAA
Source organism: Podarcis siculus (assembly GCA_034642415.1). NCBI lineage: Eukaryota > Metazoa > Chordata > Lepidosauria > Squamata > Lacertidae > Podarcis > Podarcis siculus. Next base: position 1,663,153 of record JAXCMG010000111.1, read on the forward strand.
ATGTATAAACCTTTCTGGTTGTGTCCTCTCTTTACAGAAAGGCAAGTGAATCTCTCATATCTAGATTATGAGCACTCTGTAATTTCCCCACTAAACAGTAACTCAATTCATTTGCAGAGTGATGACAAAGTTTTACCAGCACATCCTTGCTTTGGTGTTTGCTGTTGATGAGATCAACGAGAATCCCAGGATGTTGCCCAATGTCTCACTGGGATTCCACATCTATGATATTTATTATGATTCAAAGATGAGCTACCGAACCACCCTGGACCTGCTCTTTAAATCACGTCACTTTGTTCCCAACTACAGGTGTGGCACCCAGAAAAATGTAATAGGAGTCATTGGGGGACTTAGCTCTGATACCTCCTGGTGCATGGCAAACGTCTTAGGTCTTTTCAAGATTCCACAGGTAGAATATGGGTTTTGAAGAGAAAAGCAGAAACTATTCATGCCATAGTCACTGAAATAAAAACCCCACGCATACATGAAGTAAAAGAACATAAGGTTGACCACCCCACACCCTCTCTCCTCTCCCCACCTATTTTCTTCCCAGTCCTATACTGTATATAACACCAATGTCTCACAACAAATTTAACTGATCTATAGAATACACAACATGAAGAAAGAGACAATGCATGTGCTTTTGTAAATGAGGAAAATCTTTAATAATATTTTTTTTTAAAAAAAGACAAATGCATAAATAATTCACAAGACGTTAACTAATAACGTTCCTCCCATTCAAAATCAAAATATTCAATTCCTAGGGAACTAGGATGTTATTCAGCATTGTTAATTTTCAGAAGCTAATTGAAAACACTGTTTATTGTTATTGTTCCAGCATTTGGCATTTGGCCTTCTGCAGAGTTATATAGTGGTGTCAGTATTGGGCTGTTCTCCTGCATTGTTGGATTTCATTCTTTGTTGTTTTAACCTTGGCTGAAAGTGTTTGGTATGGTATTTCTGTATTTTACTGATATTTTATATAATGTGGTTGATTGTGCTCAGAGAAGAATAACATATACAATCGAATAGAGATCTTTAGGATTCCCCAAGATATCTTCCCAAGGGAGTTATAAGTAGATAGAGAATCAACCTCTTTCTACAATTGCTATAAAGGTTAGAGAGCAAAAGAGCATGATCAACAATTTCTATTGCTCCACCTCCACCTTGGAGTTTTTTTATTCATCCACCTAGCAGTATATTAACATGAGCCATGATAAATGCTCCCCTGTTCTTGGAGACTATCAATGTGTACAAGTATGAAGATCTGACAATGCCATAATAATAATAATAATAATAATAATAATAATAATAATAATAATAAT
>JAXCMG010000111.1:1664487-1692878 GCA_034642415.1 Podarcis siculus
ATAATAATAATAATAATAATAATAATAATAATAATAATAATAATAATATATGCAGAAAACATTGAGCAAGATTGTCTTTGTTATCTATGCAAATTGAGGTTGGTGCTGTCCCCAAACTTTGTACAGCAGGGATTCAGAGGTTTTCTATTGATATTCAAAGAAATTTGATTAACATGAGTATTTTTTTGCACTTGGATATGGTTGCCTTTTCCCTTCTCTAGATTTCATATGGTTCATTTGAACAAGGCATAAATGATCAAACCATGATCCCTTCTTTCTACCGCATGGTCCCCAATGAAGACCTTCAGTATCAGGGAATAATCCAGTTACTTTTGCATTTTGGATGGAAATGGGTTGGGCTCATGACTACAGCTGATGAAGCTGGAGAACATTTCTTGCACACAATTGAACCCATGTTTTTCAAGAATGGAATCTGTTCAGCATTCACAGAAAGAGTTGAACTCAATCTGCATTATAATGGTAACTTACTAAAAATGCTTTTTGACTCAAGGATTTTGTTACCAACTTTCAAAACCAGCAGAGCCACTGCAGTTCTTGTATACGGAGAAAGTAGATTTAATATATGGTTGTCAAGTGCTTTAAACATAATGGAGTTCACCCCACTGCTATTTCCTCAAAAGAAGTCACGTGAAGGAAAAGTATGGATTACAACAGCCCAACTTGATTTCATATTATATAGCCTTCAAAAAAAATTAAATGTTAATATACAAGTGCTCCATGGAGCTATATCCTTTGCAATTCACTCCAAGGAGATTCACAACTTTAAAGACTTTCTTCGGAATATATATCCTCATTGGACAGAGAGAGATGGTTTTATCCAAGATTTCTGGGAAGATGCATTCAGTTGTTCACTTCCAAATTCCACTCTCTCAACATTCAACGATCACATATGTACTGGACAGGAAATGCTGGAGAGCCTCCCTGCACCATATTTTGAAATGAGCATGACTGGCCACAGCTACAGTGTTTATAATGCTGTCTATGCTTTGGCAAATGCCTTAAATAGCAAGCAATTGGCTGGTGCAATCCACAAGAGTAGAGATGCTAAGGGGAAACTCTCCCCTCAATATGTAGAACCTTGGCAGGTAACATTCTCTCTTACAAAGCATTCACTTCATTGATCCATTATGTAAGCATTTAATTATCAGTAAAGAAATAACAGAAAAGGACTTGAGAGATTAGAAAGAGAATTAGAATATTTCTTATAATGATAGTAAACAGATTTTAGATGGCACAGACTTTCATAAGCAACAAACTTACAGATAATTCACATTTTACAGGGGGCAGTTGGACATACAAGCAAAATCATTTAAAGCCAGAATAACCTCTAGAAAACCATTTTTTAAAAACATCTTAAGAATTGCTGTACTTACTGGCGAGGGACAAATGTGGCTCTTCATCTTCCTTCTCTCCCTCACTGAATGATGCTTAAGATGCTACAAGGCCTAAAGACTTTGAGAGATAGTCAGAAGAATGCTTTGCCTGTTGCACAGGGCACAATTGTGGAGCTTTGCAGTCAGTGAGGCCATAGTCACACCCTTCTCCTTCTCATACATCTTGACAGCAGAAACTAATGAAAGGTCCAGTCAGATGTTCTCATATTCCATTCCTACGCTCAGGGAACATGATGTTTGAGGACATGAACATGAGATCATGAGCTCTTACTTGACTCCTCAAATTCCTTCCCTTTCTTGGATCTTGACAATGGCATGTCCCAAGCAAGCAAGTCCATATACTTAACTCTTTCACATTTATTTATGGAATTCTGTCAACTGTTGAATTTACACTGATTCATGTTTTCCTAGTCTTCCCGTATGGGGAATTGAAACAAGGGTGCTCTCCATTGTAAACTGAAGTGTTTAACTCTTAGAGGAAAGGGATTTAATACCATCTAGGAAAGCTCTTCAACAATCATAATCAGACTATCAGAATGCTGTATTGACCTTTCGATTCTCTTTCCACCTAGCTACACTCATTCCTGCAGAGAATCTCATTCAACAACAGTGCTGGAGATGAAATTAAATTCAATGAATATGGAGAGTTGGCAGCTGGCTTGGATATTACAAACTTGGTCACATTCCCAAATAGATCGTACATCAGAGTCAAAGTGGGAAGGTGGGATCCTCAGGCCCCACAGGGCAAAGAGTTCACCATTAACAAGGACAGAATCAAATGGCACAGAGACTTCACTGAGGTACAGAAATAATGGCGCAGGCCATGAAATTCCATAATTAAGACTCCAGTGATGAGATAGAATCAAGAAGTATCCCAGACTTAAGAAGCTCTTGCTGCAGAGGTCAAATGTAGGAACCACGCATCCAAAGCATTTCTCTGCTATAAGGATTTGGTCCCCATCCCATCCATCACTGTCTTCAGACACCTGTCCAGCACCTTCACCACCTCCTCTTGTTCCAATGGAATGGAAAGGTAGAAGTTCACATCATCAGCATCCAGATGATACCATGAGCCAGATTCTAGGATATTATTCCTAACAGTTTCATTGAAATAATAAATAGCACAGGAAACAGAATAAACCATATTGGGACACTACAACCCCAAAGCCGTGGGGTGGTTTCCTAGTACTAGTTTCTCAAATGACCCTACAAGAAGTAACAGAAATAATTCACCCAAACCTTGTCTTCATATTAAACTCTTCCTATATCTTTGAATAGGTGCCACCTCTTTCTATATGTAATGACAACTGCCATCCTGGATACGGGAAGAAAAAGAAGGAAGGAAGGAAGTTTTGCTGTTATGATTGTGATCCATGTCCAGAAGGAATGATCTCAAATGAGAAAGGTGGGAGATGGCATCTTAGGATATACCAATTTATTTTAATAAGCTCTGAACTCTTTGGCAAACTTGTTGTCATTAAACTGATGGAGGAGGGAAGGCTTAACTTTAATAGATGTGTTGTTCTCATTGTTTATAGTTAGTATCAATTTAATTCCATCCTTAAAACATATTAAAAATATTTTAAAATGGAAAGTCATCTATTTTACTTCCAACTTCTACAAAGTTAGGGTGGAATAGAAGTGGTGGTCTCTCCTGAAAGACTTAGGTTGTTTGACAAAAGGTTGAAAGTCCCATTAATCTTGCCTTTCTGGGCTCCAAAGATTTCTGCAGTAATGTATTAAAAATTTTGCTATGCACTACAAGTTGTTACAACAAAAAGAGAAGGGAACCAGTAAAAAAGATGTCACCCATGTAGAAAATTCCAGATTTCATACAGAAGTTCTTAAACATTTTGAGATAGAAAACACTATCCTAAAATTTCAATGAGGAAATCCTTAAGAATGGTATTGGATGCTTAAAATTGTCATGCATTCTTTGTTTGTTTTCAGACATGGAAACATGTGTCAGTTGCCCAGCAGATCAATTTCCAAAGCGCAGCCAGGATCTATGCATTCCTAAGATTCCAAACTTCCTAGCCTTTGATGAAAACTTGGCCATTGTTTCAACATCCTCTGCACTTTTATTCTCTCTGATCACAATTCTGGTGCTTGGCATCTTCATTAAGCATCGCAATACAGCCATAGTCAAAGCCAATAATAGAAGCCTCACCTATGGTCTCCTTATCTCCCTCCTCTTGTGTTTCCTCTCTTCTTTGTTGTTTATTGGAAAACCTAATAAGATGATTTGCTTTCTCCGGCAAACTGCTTTTGGCATTGTCTTCTCTGTGGCCCTCTCCAGCATCTTAGCCAAAACCATATTGGTGGTTTTGGCATTCATGGCTACCAAACCAGGATCCAATATGAGGAAATGGGTAGGCAAAGAACTGGCTTATTCCATTGTCTTTTCCTGCTCCATTGTTCAAGTAGGGATCTGTGTTCTCTGGCTGGCAACCTCTCCCCCATTCCCAGATGTGGACATGCACTCAATGACTGAAGAAATCATATTTCTTTGTAATGAAGGGTCAGTCTCCATGTTCTATTGTGTTTTGAGTTACATGGGATTCCTGGCCACTGTCAGCCTCTCAGTCGCCTTCCTAGCCAGGAAGTTGCCTGACACTTTCAACGAAGCCAAGTTCATCACCTTCAGCATGCTGGTCTTCTGCAGTGTTTGGCTCTCCTTCATTCCAACCTACCTGAGCACCAGAGGAAAATACATGGTGGCTGTGGAGATCTTCTCCATCTTTGCTTCTGGTGCTGGGTTACTGGCTTGTATTTTTGCCCCTAAATGCTACATTATTGTGGTGAGGCCTGACCTGAACAACAGAGAGCAGCTAACACAAAGGAAGGTTTAAATGACAGAGGAATTTGTAGCTCTGTTGGTTCTTAGGTTACCTGGACTTGCTGGCAGGTATCACTTTCCCCTGTTGTTTCCCCACCAAGACCTTACCAGAATATTTACTTTGTCTTCCTACTCTTCTCCTGCATTCATGTGGGTGCCCCACATTTCTGCTCAAGAGTCTCTGTGCCTTTCCTGAACAAATTTGGGGAAACCATAGGAAGCTGCCAAGAGAAGAGAGGAAGAAAACCACAGGAATACTGGAAACTGCCTAATTCTGAGTCAGACCATTTGTCTATCTAATGGGACTGTGGCTGCCTCAAAATTTTCTGGGGTTGTCTGGCAGTGGTGCATCAGGAAGGAACTAAACTCAGATATTAGGCTGGGTTACCTGTGAAATAATCTAGACCCAACTGTGTTCTCGGTGTGTCTTCCCGGGATAATGTAGGAGATTCACTGACTGATTCTCCTTCCTACCTGATGTCCCACCCAACGGCATCCTTTCCTTCACCAAATAGTTGCTTGGGGACAGAGAACCTGTAGAATGCTCAACCACAAGCAACTTCCCCACAAATAAATTGTTTGCAAAAGAGAAAGTTTTGGAATTATACCCCCCCGCCACCGCACCGCCCAATCCTGAGTTTGGAGAAGTTGCAACTTCATATCCTCCCACTCTGCTCCCAGACATATGTTTAATTGGAGCTTTTGACATTACAGTGGTACCTCAGGTTACATACGCTTCAGGTTACAGACTAACCCAGAAATAGTGCTTCAGGTTAAGAACTTTGCTTCAGGATGAGAACAGAAATCATGCTCCGGCGGCGCAGCAGCAGCAGGAGGAGGCCCCATTAGCTAAAGTGGTGCTTCAGGTTAAGAACAGTTTCAGGTTAAGAACGGTCCTCCGGAACGAATTAAGTACTTAACCCGAGGTACCACTGTATTAGACATTAGGCCAATTCTTGATCTGCTTCACGATGGATCCAAGATCATGTCAGAGGTCTTCATCAAGTAGGGCCTGAACTGGATTGCTTTTCACCCCTGTTTCCACCTTCACTCCATGTCCATGCCAGCTCAATGACCTTTTGTGAACAATCTCTGGAACACTAGTTACCCGTATGGATACATGGTTTTGCATGTAACAAAGGACAAAAGACTCCAAAGACTGACAAAGAAAAGCAGTTCAGCAAGTGGCTGCCAACGGTATGAACTGGGCTCACTTCAATAAAAAGAAAATGTTACTAAGCTATGCTCCTTCCTTTATCTGCTTTTGGAAATTTGCTCTACCCATATGTGGATACAATAGCATGGAACCCTATCTCATTTATTTTGCTGTTGGAATAATGGCCATATTTCCCTTGAAACTCTTTTTAGCAGCTGCACAGGAAGTAGGGTCAAAGATGGGAGATGGTAGGGTCTACTTCTCTCTGTGTGACTAAATTACTCGATTTATATGATGTAAATATGATAAAGGGTCTCTCTTCTGTCTCTTTCTCTCCTTATTTTTTAGGTTTTTCTTTTTATTAGTCTTGTTCTGTAGACTAGGTTATATATATATATGCACTTCCAGTGTATGCAATTCTTTGGGTGGTAACACACCAAGGCATATGGTAAATAACCACAGTTTGAACAAGTAAACATAAAACCGAATGAAAACAGCAGAATGCTTCCTGCTAAATAGTATCTAGAAGTGTTCACTACTGAAGACAATGCTTAAGAATGGAGGAATTGCTGATCCAAATAGACCAAGGTCAGCAAGAACTTCCAGCCCTCACAGACTTCATCTTCTTCTGTTCTTGGAGTCTCCTATTCTAATTTCATTTTGTTCTTCATCAGTTTCCCAAGACAAACACAAACTCTCTGAAAATCCCTGACTGACAGCTTTACTTGCATACATTGTTTCTCTCAATTTCTTAGCCATTCAGAAGCACAGTAGAACTCTATTTAGATTCCCATTACCCCAAATCTTAAGTTTCTTTTGCTTGCAATTTTGTCATTCCTGTGCATCTTCTTGTCCCAGTTTTTCACCCAGGGAGGCTCTTTCTACACTGTAAGAAATATGAAAACATTGGCATTTTCCCTACTGCTGATGTGCTATAGACTCCAAAAACATTGAACATATGATTCTCTACCCTATCATTATTAGAATTACAGTAATCAATTCACCTGGCTGAAGCTTTGGATGTCAAACTGGAAAAAAAGAATCAACAAGCTAGTTTGAAATGATTGTAAGCTCCCCAGTGCTTCATAGGCAGCTATGGTAAAGGAGGAGAGAGGGTGGGCTTTGTTATCTCTCAGTTATGAATTTCCCTCTTTCATATCAAATTACTGCATCTTATGTGGCATCCGAGGCATTCTGCTGTGATAGTCTTTAAGCTGACAATAAGGTGGATACGTGTCCCTTAAAGTACCAAATTAACAGTCAACGACCACCCAATCTCTCTTGTTCAAATCAGGTAGAGGACAGCAATAATATTGTAGAGAGAAACAGGAGTGTCTATGCAGAGAAGGACATTTGTCATCAGAATATTTCTTTTGCTTCTGCTTCTCCCCAACATGGGGTCCCAAGTACAAAGTGTTAAATGCACAACAGATAATTCTGTTCATGTTCCACACGAGTGGTATGAGCCAGCGGACCTTGTCATTGGTGCAACGGTATCTTATATGTATTACATATTACCCGAAATTTCTTTCAATGAACACCCTTCCCAGGTCTTCATTGATACTCCACTGTAAGTAACTGGTACTTAATATGATTTTATTTATTCTTTATATGCCGTGTCTGTCTGAAAAAAAACTTTTGTTTGGGAAAAAAAGCTTCAGAACTTTTTTTTAAAAAAATGGAAAGATTTTCCAAACACACACACATTTTATTAGAAATCTCAATGCACATAGGCTACACATATACTATCAATGAACGCTGAGCTATTTTTATCCAATTCTATAAAGGCAGAGAGAAAAGAGAGTAAGAGCAAGAGAAAAGGGATGGCATAAAAACGTAAGAAGAACAAATGGGCAAGCAGTGGGGTACCTAACTTTGCTGATGATACCAAAATATCCAGGGTGGAGAAAACAAACATGGGTTGCAAACAGCAACAAAATGATAAACTGAATGCATGGGCAGGAAAATGGGAAATGCAATTGACTGTAAGCAAGTGCAAAGTGATGAGCAAAAAAATTAATTTCACAGTCATGGGGTCTCAACTGGTTGTAAGAAATCATCAATAAGATGTTGTGGTCCTAGTAGATAGTTTGATGAAGACATCAATGAAGTTTGCAGCAGCTATAGAAAACACTTTAATGTATTTTTATTGACACAGTATTATATAAAGGTTGTCTAAATAAATAAATTAATTAATTTTGCTGGCTGTGCCCTTTTTTATAGGCAGGTGGGTGAATCTCTCCTATATCTAGATAATATGCACTCTTTAATTTTCCCATTAAACATTAACTGACTTCATTTGCAGGGTGATGACAAAGTTCTACCAGCACATCCTTGCTTTGGTGTTTGCTGTTGATGAGATCAACAAGAATCCCAGGATGTTGCCCAATGTTTCTCTGGGATTCCACATCTATGATAACTATTATGATTCAAAGATGGCCTACCAAACAACTCTTGACCTGCTCTTTAAATCACATCACTTTGTTCCCAACTACAGGTGTGGCATCCAGAAAAATGTAATAGGAGTCATTGGGGGACTCAGCTCTGATACCTCCTGGTGCATGGCAAACGTCTTAGGTCTTTTCAAGATTCCACAGGTACAATATGGGTTTTGAAAAACAGAGTTTTCATGCTTTCCTTGCAGTAGGAATCTACTGATTCATACATATGGATTGGGGAAATAGACAACGTAAAAGGGGCATAATATGCATATCCAACAATGTGTGTAAGAAGGGCAATTTGTGTTTAATAGATGTAATAGAAGATTGCTGCAAAGCTGCCAGGTTTGTAAATGAGAAGCCTAGACTGGTTCATGTATATCAAACCTGAAAGCACTGCACTTGCTTCCAGTGAGCTACTCAATTTATGAAATTGACAGATGACTTCAAAGGTATGAATAATTCAGGACACATTAACTAAAAATGTTCCTCCCCTTAAAAATCAAGATAGTCCTTTCCCAAAGTTCACTTTCACTGTTTTCTTGCTATTATTCTGGAATTTGTCACCTGTGATTTCAGAGCGTTATATACATAGTGGTGTCAGCATTGTGCTGTTCTACTTCATTGTGGGATTTCATTTTTTTAAATTACTGCTGGTACGTTAATTTTCATTTTACTGATATTTTATATGATGTGGTTTATTGTAGTCAGAGAACAATAACATATTTAATTTTTCAGAGCTCTCCGTGATTTCCCAGGAAACCTTCCCAAGAGAGTTCTAAGTAGACAAAGAATCAACTTCCCTCTTCAACCGCTATAAAGGTTACAGAGCAAAAGTACATGATCCACCTTCCCTTTGGAGTTTTATTCAATCATCCACTTAGTATATTAACATGAGTGATGATAAATGCTCCCCTATTCTTGGATACAATCAGTGTGCACAAGTATAAAGCTGCGATGATGCCATAATAAAAAAAATAATAATTACAGAAACCATTGAGCAGGGCCGACTTACCCATAGGCGCTAGGGGTGCTGGGCATCCAGGCGCCGGGCTCTTAGGGGCGCCAGGCAGCAGGTTTGGGGGCGACCGAGCCAGCGAGACACTGAGATGGCCAGCCAGCTCCGACCTCCTGTGCACCTGGGACTGGGCAACCTGGGGAAGAGGCGCCTGGTGGATCTTTGCATGCTGGCACCGCATATTCTTAAGACAGCCCTGCCACTGAGCAAGAGTATCAGTGTTTTCCGATATAAGCTGGGGTTGGTGCTGTCCCTAAACTTGGTACATTTAGGATATATTTTCAATATAGTTTGTGTGTGTGTGTGTGTGTGTGTGTGTGTGTGTGTGTTTATATTTGAATAAATTGGAATCTCATGAGTTCTTGTTTCCACTTAGAAACATTTGGCTTTTGCTTATTCCAGATTTCATACGGTTTATTTGAACCAGCCATAAATTATGGAACCAAGTTCCCTTCCTTTTATCGCATGGTCCCCAATGAAGACCTTCAGTATCAGGGAATTATCCGGCTACTTCTGCATTTCAGGTGGAAATGGGTTGGGCTCGTGACTACAGCTAATGAAGCCGGCGAACATTTCTTACAGACAATTGAACCCATGTTTTTCAAGAATAGAATCTGTTCAGCTTTCACAGAAAGAGTTGAACTCAATCTACATTATAATGGTGACTTTCTAGAAACGCTGGCTGACTCAAGGATATTGTTACCAACTTTCACAACCAGCAAAGCCAATGCAGTTCTTGTATTTGGAGAAAGTAGATTTATTCTATGGTTGGCAAATGCTTTAATCGTGATGGAGTTAACTCAGCTCCTATTTCCTCATATGAAGTCACGTGAAGGAAAAGTATGGATTACGACAACCCAACTTGATTTCATATTACACAGCCTTCAAAAAAAAATTTATGTTAATATACAAATGTTCCATGGTGCTATCTCCTTTGCAATTCACTCCAAGGAGATCCACAACTTTCAAGACTTTCTTCGGAATATACAACCTTATTGGACAGAGGCAGATGGTTTCATCCAAGATTTCTGGGAAGATGCATTCAGTTGTTCACTTTCAAATGCCACTCTCTCAGCATTCACTGATAACTCGTGTACTGGAGAGGAGATGCTGGAGAGCCTCCCTGCACCATTTTTTGAAATGAGCATGACTGGCCACAGCTACAGTATCTATAATGCTGTCTATGCTTTGGCACATGCCTTAAATAGCATGCACTTGGCTGGAGTCATTCGCAAGAGAAGAGGTGCCCGGGGGGAAATCTCTCCACAATATGTAGAATCTTGGCAGGTACACTGCATTGATAAATTATGTGAGATGGCTTTTAATTATCAGTAAAGAAATAAAAAAATAGAACTTAAGAAATTAAAAATAAAGCTAAGGAATTTTTATTGAATCAAAGATGGGAATTAGAATATTTCCTATAATGATACTGAACAGACATTACATGATACAGACTTTCATAAGCATCAGACTACCAACAAGTACAAGTAACTGAAGCTGTGCCAACCACTTCCTTCACAATGCAAACCCCTCCGTTTTATCCCCATATCCCTCTGCAATTCTCTCTGTCTCTCTTACCTGTCCAGTTACCCAGTGGTGTAAAGTTGGAGGCCGGGGTCCATGGCCCCAGACCCATAATTCTGAGGGAGCACAACCAGGACCCCCACCTCAGGCACTGGCTTCTATGGGGATCTTCAGCCTATCCAAGAGAAAACAGGCAGGCAGGCCACTGTCCCCAACTCCTCAAATTTGCCTGCCTGCCCACCGCCACCAGAGGTTTCTGGGCCATGAAGCCTTACCCCAGAAGAGGCAAACAACTGTGTGGCCACAGTCTCTAGACCCTGCTTCTCTCCATACTCCTGCCTCTGAGTCTGGATTGTTGTCTGTCAGAGCCTCTTCCATCTCACTTAACCCTGTTGCCCAGGGGTAGGCAACCTAAGGCCCGTGGGCTGGATGCGGCCCAATCACCTTCTCAATCAGGCCCACGGATGGTCCAGGAATCAGCATGTTTTTACATGTGTAGAATGTGTCCTTTTATTTAAAATGCATCTCTGGGTTATTTGTGGGGCATAGGAATTCGTTCATATTTTTTTTCCAAAATATAGTCCGGCCCCCCACAAGGTCTGAGGTACAGTGGCCCACGGCTGAAAAAGGTTGCTGACCCCTGCTGTTGCCTCTTCAATTTCCAACAGCCCCTCCTCCCAGGCTGCTCCCTCTTCTGCCACTGACCACTCCTTGTCATCCCACCACCAATCCCTGGCTCTGAACCTCCTTTCCTTGGGGTGTCCCTTGGGGGTTCCCCAGCTGCTGCTTTCTGCCACTCCTCTGCATCCAGCAAGTCCATGACACCATGCTCAAATCCACTCTATAGACTAAGGAAAGGTTCAGTCAGATGTTCTCATCTTGCATTCCTATCCTTTGAGAACATGGGCTCCCATCGCTTCTCTTCTGCCCTGTCATGGATATTGACAAAGGCAGGTCCGAAGGAAGCAGGTCTATGGGCTCAACTCTCCTTCATAATATCTTTATGGAAGTCTGTCAAATGTTGAATTGACACTGATTCATGATTTCCACCTTCACCTGTATGTGCAACTGAAATATGGATGCTCTCCATAGTGAACTGAAGTGTTTAACTCCTAGAGGAAAAAGAATTAATTCCATCTTGGAAAGCTATTCAACAATCTTAATCAGACTATTGGAATGCTTTATAGACCTTTTTATTCTTTTCCACTTAGCTCCACTCATTCCTGCAGAGAATCTCATTCAACAACAGTGCTGGGGATGGAATTACATTAAATGAGTATGGAGAGTTAGAAGCTGGCTTTGATATTACCAACTTGGTCACTTTCCCAAATAATTCCTATGTCAGAGTCAAAGTGGGCAGCTTGGATCCGCAGGCCCCTCCGGGCAAAGAGCTCACCATTAATGAAGACAGAATCAAATGGAACAGACACTTCACTAAGGTATGGAAATAATGGCACAGTCCCTGAAAACCCAGAATTTGTGGTTATCCACAAAATGGGATGTAACAAAAGCACTTCATACATTATTCATTTTGAAATTCACTAGAACCTGAAACCACTTCAGACATATGGATCATATGTCAGGGTCAAAGTGGGGAGGCTGGATTCTCAGGCCCCTCCTGGCAAAGAGCTCACTATTAATGAGGACATAATCAAATGGCACAGAGACTTCACTCAGGTATGGGAATAATGGCACAATATGTGAAATGCCATAATTTGTGGTTATCCACAAAATGCGATGTAACAAAAGCCATTCATACATTATTAATTTTGAAATTCACTATTAAATATAGCTTAAAATAAGAAGTTTTCATATCTAGATGGATAGTGCTTTATTGGAGAGATACTCTATTTGAAAGAGTGACATTTCCTTTATTTTTGCACCTTTAATTTTTGCACCTGTTGGCTTTCAATTTTGCTAATGGCACTTTTCTTTTTACATGATATTACATGGGATACTGAAATTCCCTTTTTATTTAATGCATGCTAATAAGCCATCTTGGAGAAATGCTGTAAGGTCTAACAGTACATAAACAAATGAGCCACAATATGAAAATGAGCAACATGCGCAGAGGACATCTCCCACTAAGAAGGAGCAAGCTGTATCACTACTTGGGTTGAGAATGAACATCATAATCTTTTTTAGTTTGTATGAAGCTAACTTCAGAGTGCATGCATCTAGGACTGTTTGTAACTGGTCAATATGTCTGATGTGGCTGGAGGAATCCTAGCTAACACCAAAAAACACTTCAGACTCTAGTGATGAGTTAGAAGAGTGCTCATAGACCTCTTGCTTCAAAGGGAATGCAACCCCTCCCAGAGCAGGTCTGGCATAGGAACCACCCATCCAAAGCATTTCTCTCTGATAAGGATTCAGCCCCCATCCCTTCCATCACTGTCTTCAGACACCTGTCCAGCACCTTCACCACCTCCTCTCATTCCAATGGAATGGAAAGGTAGAACTTCACATCATCAGCATACAGATGACACCATGTGTCAGATCCTAAGATATTATTCCAAAGGGTTTCCTATAGATGATAAATACTACAGGAGACAGAATGGGATCTAACAGGGCATCACAATCCAAAGGTCATTCAATGATTTCCTAGTGCTAGTTTCTTGTACTGACCCTGCAGGTAGGAGCAGAACCACTATAATGGCTTACCTTTAATTCCTTGTGCCACCACAAAGGAACACCATGTGAACTCCTTGAAGCAAATGCCATTAGGTGGTGACTCCATCAAAAGGCCAAGCCAGGGGTGAAATCACACCGAATTCTAACACAGCTGTAAGGTTGGATGGTCCAGGCATGAATACTGACATCTTCTTAAGTTTGTATGATGCTTAGAGCAGCAGCTTTTTACCACACTATATGTGCCACTTGTGTACATATGGATCATTTGCCACCATTACTCCTCATATTTACTCTTATATCACCTGATATTGGATATTTGATAAATCCCCCAAAACAATATAATAATATTAAACTCTTCCTATCTCTTTGGATAGCTGCCACCGCTTTCTATATGTAATGCCAACTGCCATCCTGGTTACGGGAAGAAAAAGAAGGAGGGGAAGAAGTTTTGTTGCTATGATTGTGATCCATGTCCAGAAGGAATGATCTCAGATGAGAAAGGTGGGAGATGACATCTTCAGATATTTCGAAAGCTCTGGGCTCTTGGCAATTCTGTTGACGATAAACTCCTGCAGGACAAAAGGTTTAAATTAACAGATGTGTTGTTCTCATTGTTTATATATAACATCAATATATTTTTATCTTTAAAACATCTTGAAGAATTTTTTAAAAATATATTTCACCTTCAAGTTCAGGCATAGGCCAACTCGGCCCTCCAGATGTTTTGGGACTACAACTCTCATCATCCCTAGCTAACAGGACCAGTGGTCAGGGATGATGGGATTTGTAGTCCCAAAACATCTGGAGGGCCAAGTTTTCCTATACCTGCTCAAGTTCTACAAAATTAGGGTGGAATAAAAGTGGTGATTTCTCCTTTAAGAATTAGGTTGTTTGACAAGAGGGTAAATGTCTCATTAAACTTGCCTTTCTGGACTCCAAATATTTAAGTTGTAATTTATTTCTTAATTTGCTGTACAGTTTATTTGGTTCTAAGAAAAAGCAGGGGGACTGTACGAGCAGATGTCCTCCATGTAGAAAATTCCGGGTTTGATTCATGAGATTTATTTTTGATGCCTCTAGGTTAAAAGCATATGGGCTTGAAGTTCTTAAAGCTTTATAGGTAGAAAATACTGTGCTAGATGGATTGATGAGGAAATTCTTTAAAATAATTTTGGATGCTTCAAACTGTCATGCATTCTTTGTTTGTTTTCAGACATGGAAGCATGTGTCAGTTGCCCAGCAAATCAGTATCCAAATAGCGGCCAGGATCTATGCATTCCTAAGATTCCAAACTTCCTAGCTTTTGATGAAACCTTGGCCATTGTTTCAACTTCCTCTGCACTTTTATTCTCTCTAATCACAATTCTGGTGCTTGGCATCTTCATTAAGCATCGCAATACAGCCATAGTCAAAGCCAACAACAGAAGCCTCACCTATACTCTCCTCATCTCCCTCCTTTTGTGCTTCCTCTGTTCTTTGTTGTTCATTGGAAAACCTAATAAGGTAACCTGCCTTCTCCGACAAAACGCTTTTGGCATCATCTTCTCTGTGGCCCTCTCTAGTATTTTAGCCAAAACCATACTGGTGGTTTTGGCATTCATGGCTTCCAAACCAGGAACCAATATGAGGAAATGGCTAGGCAAAGAACTGGCTTATTCCATTGTCTTTTCCTGCTCCATTGTTCAAGTAGGAATCTGTGTCCTCTGGCTGGCAACCTCTCCCCCATTCCCAGATGTGGACATTCACTCAATGCCTGAAGAAATCATATTTCTATGTAATGAAGGGTCAGTCTCCATGTTCTATTGTGTTTTGGGCTACATGGGCTTCCTGGCCACTATCAGCTTCACAGTGGCCTACCTAGCCAGGAAGTTGCCTGAAACTTTCAACGAAGCCAAGTTCATCACCTTCAGCATGCTGGTCTTCTGCAGTGTTTGGCTCTCCTTCATTCCAACTTATCTGAGCACCAAAGGAAAATACATGGTGGCTGTGGAGATCTTCTCCATCATTGCTTCTGGTGCTGGGTTACTGGCTTGCATCTTTTCCCCCAAATGCTACATTATTGTAGTGAGGCCTGACCTGAACAACAGAGAACAGCTAACACAAAGAAAAGTTTAAGGGACAGATGAATTTGTGGCTCGTTTGGTTCTTAGGCTAAATGGACTTTCTAACAGGCTTCACTTTCCCTGTCGTTTCCCCACCAAGACTTTACCAGAAAATTTACTTTGCCTTCCTACTCTTCTCCTTCATCCCCATGGGTGCCCCACATTTCTGCTCATGAGAATCTGTGCCTTTCCTGAACAAATTTGGGGAGACCATTGGAAGCTGCAAAGTGTGCATTCCCAGGGTTATGTAGGAGATTGAGTGCCTGATTCTCCTTCCTACCTGATGCCCCACCCCACAGATTCCTTGCCTTCACTCAACGGTTGCCTCGGGGCAGAGATCCTGCAGGGTACTCAACTACATGCAGTTTATCCACAAATAAGTTGGTTGCAAAAGAGAACCCTGTGGAATTGGACCCCTTCCCCAATCCTGAGTTTGGAGAAGTTTCAACTTCATATCTTCCCACTCTGCTTCCAGCCATATATTTAATTAGAGTTTTTGACACTAATTAGATATTAGGCCAGCTCTTGAACTGCTTCGGAATGGATCTCAGATCATGCCAGAGGTCCCTGGCTTCATCAAGTGTGGCCTGGACTGTTTGGGGGGCCCTGGATTGCTTTTCACCCCTGTTTCCAACTTCACTCCATATCCATGCCAGCTCCCTGACCTTTTGGGAACCCCATCTTGCACAATAGCTACCTGTATGGATATCTGGTTTCACATGTAATGAGAACCAAAGACTGACAAAGAATAGTGATTTAGTAAGTGACTGCCAACTGTGTGAACTGGGTTCATTCAATAAAAAGAATATGTTACTAAACTATGGTCCTTCCCTTGTGTGCTCATGGAAATCTGCTGTATTCACATGTGGATACAATAGCATGGGAACTGATTTTGCTTTTGGAATAATGACATTTCCCTTGAAACTCTTTTTAGCAGCTGCACAGGGAGATTCACAGGAAGGACAAAATTTCAAAAAAGAAACTTCAGATTTTGGGTAATGGGAATCTAAACAGAGTTCTACTGTGCTAAGAAGATTGGCTAAGAAGTGGAAAGAAACAATGTATGCAAGTAAAGCTGTCAGCCAAGGTTTTTCAGAGACTATGTGTTTGTCTTGGAAGGCTTTGTTGTTGTTGTTTAGTCGTTTAGTCGTGTCTGACTCTTCGTGACCCCATGGACCAGAGCACGCCAGGCACTTCTGTCTTCCACTGCCTCCCACAGTTTGGTCAAACTCATGCTGGTAGCTTCGAGAACACTATCCAACCATCTCATCCTCTGTCGTCCCCTTCTCCTTGTGCCCTCAATCTTTCCCAACATCAGGGTCTTTTCCAGGGAGTCTTCTCTTCTCATGAGGTGGCCAAAGTATTGGAGCCTCAGCTTCATGATCTGTCCTTCCAGTGAGCACTCAGGGCTGATTTCCTTAAGAATGGAGAGGTTTCACCTTCTTGCAGTCCATGGGACTCTCAAGAGTCTCCTCCAGCACCATAATTCAAAAGCATCAATTCTTCGGCAATCAGCCTTCTTTATGGTCCAGCTCTCACTTCCATACATCACTACTGGGAAAACCATGGCTTTAACTATACGGACTTTTGTCGGCAAGGTGATGTCTCTGCTTTTTAAGATGCTGTCTAGGTTTGCCATCACCTTTCTCCCAAGGAGCAGGCGTCTTTTAATTTCGTGACTGCTGTCACCATCTGCAGTGATCCTTGGAAGGCTAATGAAGAACAACATGAAGTAAAAATAGGAGACTCCAAGAACAGATGAAGATGAAGTTTGTGAGGGCTGGAAGTTCTTGCTGACCTTGGTCTATTTGGATTTGAAATTGCTTCATTTTAAAGCTTTGTCCTCAGTAGTGAACACATCTAGATACTATTTAGCAGGAAGTGTTTTACTATTTTCATTCGGTTTTAGGTTTACTTGTTCAAACTGTTCTTATTTACCATATGCCTTAGTGCACTACCACTCAAACAAGTGCATACACTTGGCTTTGCCAATCTGGAAGTTCATATATATATATATATATATATATATATATATATTATAACGAGTTTGCCCCTGTGGCGCATTAGAGGTGGAAACTGTCTCTCATGCCCTGCTACGATGCTGTTTTTACAGGAATATACGCTCGGTTTTTATCACCCCTGTTATACAGAAAATTCCAAGTGGGCCCCAACCTCAATGTTTAAAATCTCTGATAGAGGACAAGGATCCAGAGATCACGTTAAAGGTGGCCAAATTTTGTGCGGTTGCCATAAAACCTAGGGAACAAGCTGTGTATTATAAAGACTAAGGCCTTAGAAGCAAATTATAGATAATATTGCAGAGATTAAGACTTAAACCATATTTTAACTGCCATAACTTTATTGTTTATTGTTATATTGATTGTTAATTTAAACTTAATTTTATTGTGTTTCTGATTTGTTTAATACGGTATGTGAGTCTGGTCTGGGACTATAATAAATTCTATTCTATTCTATTCTATTTAAGAATTTCAACATGGAATGCAATAAAAATCAACCTAGTCTACAGAACAAGGCGAATAAAAAGAAAATAAAAAGAAAAATATGGAGAGAAAGAGAGAGAAGATGGGCCCTTTATCATATTTATATCATATATATCTACTCATTTATTCACACAGAGAGAAGTAGATCTTCCCATCTCCCCCCTGAGACCCTACTTTCTTCTCCCAGTCTCTCCCCCTGGGAGACACTTTCTATCATGCCTTTCATCCAGGGACCCTCCTGCTTCCTTCCACACCTCCCAAGCTTTTTTTTTTTTTTAAAAAAAGAAAGATATATTTTTATTAAAATTTCTTGGTTTAATAAACTATGTGCAATGTCTCTTTTTTCAAGTTACATTTTCTACAGATCAGTTTCATTTGTTGAGACGTTAGGACTACATTAGGAAGAAAAGGGGGGTGGCGAGTGGAGTGGGGTCGGGTGGCAATGCTTCTATTCTACTTAGTGTATGTGTGGGGTTTTGTGTCAGCATCACTTGTGTGGGTTCTCTTTACTATTCGCTTGTATTCCTTTGGTGGTGAGAGAGGTTGGGGGTGGCTAAGGGTGTGGCTGGTTGTCTTTGACTGGATATAGTGAAATTTATTTTCATGTGTGAGTGGTGTGTGTGTGTGTTTGGATCAGGTTAGCCAGACTGATTCATATGCTGTTGGCAGATTCTTGTTGTTGCCTTGTTGGGCTATATGATCAAGGTTAACCATACAGGAATGAAGGCATCATCTTCTGTTTGTCCCCTTGTCAGTTTCAGTTCATTGGTTGGTTTTCCCGTAAGGCTGTTCCCCATACTATTTGATACCATTGATCTACACTTACTCCTGAGAAGTCTTTCCAGTGTCAGGCTATGATGCTTCTGGCTACTGAGAGTAGGTGGGTTATAAGCTCTTTGTGTTGTGAGTGGGCATTATTGTCTTGGAAGATGTTTAGTAGGGCCAGTTCTGGAGTGACTTCTAATATTGCTTAGTTATTTTGCATATTTCTTGTATGATCGAGGTCCAGAAGAGTTGGATTTTAGGACATTCCCATCACATGTGGAGGTATGTGCCTGTGGAGGTGTATCCTCTCCAGCATTTTGGTGAGGTTCCTGGGCGTAGTTTCCGTGGTGTTAGGTACCACCTGTAAGTAAGTTTCAGAGTGAGTTGTTTTCTTACTTCCAAAGCTTCTTATAAATGTTTCCAAATCTGAATGATAACGATACAAAAATAAAACAAGGAGAGAGAAAGAAAGAAACAGAAAGAACAAACAAAACAATGCAAAAAGATAAAAAGGAGGAAAAACAAAGAAAGTAAAAACAAATGGGTACTTCCACATCGCTATCTGCCAATTGTAAGTATTACAATTATTCAAAATTGTTGGCATATATGCTCAAGGATTACTTCTCGCTGTAGTTGGTTATCAGCTTTTCTCCCAAACTGCTAATGGTATCTTCCCTAGTTTCCTTCAATGTACTTCTGACACTCAGAAACTCTTAAAAATACTTGATAGAGAAATTTTATGAAGAGTATTGTTTCCTGCTTATCAGTGGATTTTAAAAAATAGCAAATACTTGTGGGTATTCTGCATTGACAGGTTATGAACTGGATGACCTTCTAGGTACAAGCCTAACCTATTATTCTGCAACATCACAAATATAATTACTTTGGCAGTTGCCCTACTGCTGATGCGCCATAGACTCCAAAAGCACTACAAAAGTGATTCTCTCCCCTGTAATTATTAAAATTACTATAATCAATTCCACAAGCTGAAGCTCGAGATGTCAGAGTGGAAAACACACAACATGTAAGTCTGAAATGATTATTAGTTCCCCAGTTATTCATAGACAGCTATGGTAAAGGAGGAGAGAGAGGCTGGACTTCGTTACCTCTCAGTTTTCAGTTTCCCTCTTTCATATCTGTCAGAGTCACCTCAGGTCCCAGCTCACAAAGGACCAACGCCAGTGTCTCTTTGTATACGAAAGCCTTTATTGAAGTTCATTGCTGATGTTACATCTGTGGCGCGCAACTCTACGTCTGTAGCCTTAGACCGTCGAAGCTCCGTCTGACTCCTCCCCTCCTCGGCACCAGTTTAACAGCCGAGCTTTGCCCCACCTTTTCCGTTTCTCCCTTTGCTCCTTTCTCCTCTGGGTCCTCCTGCCCTCTGGGGTTCCACCCCTCCTGGACTCTTCGGAAGCGGATTCCTCCGACTCCTCCCCCCGTCTCTGGCGGGCTTTGGGACCCGGCTCCCAATCCGGATTCTCTGCTGATTCGCGCGCCTGCACATTTGAACTTGGCGCGCGCGCCCAGCCGGTCACCTTCCTCCTAACGGCCACACTGCTTCTGTCACTGCTCTCCCCCTCGGGGGGGCTGGCCGCAGCTGACCTCCGCTCCGCCCCCCCACTCTCCGACGGAGGCGTGGTCAGTTCCGATCTGCGGGTTTCTCCTTCCTCCTCCCTCCGCTCGGCCGGAGAAGCTGGCCCGGACCTCCAACTGCCACTTTGAGACTCACCGCTGGCCCCCCTTGCCCTAAACCTGGGCGCCTCTTTCTGGGAATCTTCTGATTCACTGGAGAAGCTCATTGAATCTCTCGGGTCACTGTCATACCCTCCTAAGCTCCCCTCAGATTCACTCTCCAATTCCTCTTCCCCCTGTGGCTCTCCCCCTGAGCCCCTGACAATATCAAATCACTGTATCCAAGGCATTCTGTTGTGACAGTGTTTAAGTTAACAGTAGGTGGATACATGTTCCTTACACTGCCAAATTGACAGAGTGAACAACCACCCAATCTCTCTTGTTCAAATCAGGTGGAGGACAGCAATAATATTGTAGTGAGAAACAGGAGTGTCTATGCAGAGAAGGACATTTGCCATCAAGATGTTGGTTATACTTCTGCTTCTCACCAACATGGGGTCCCAAGTACAAAGTGTTAAATGCACCACAAATAATCCTGTTCATGTTCCAAATGAGTGGTATGAACCTGGTGACCTTGTCATTGGTGCAACGGTATCTTATATGTATTACATATTACCCAGAGTTTCTTTCAATGAACACCCTTCCCGGGTCTTCATTAATACCCCACTGTAAGTAACTGGTACTTAATATTATTTTATTTATTCTTTATATGTCATGGCTGACTGGAAAAAAAAACTTTTGATTGGTTTGGAGAAAAAAGCTTTAGAATTATTTTAAGAAAAAGAATGGAAAGATTTTCTACACACACACACACACACACACACACACACACACACACACACTTTTATTAGAAATCTCCATGCACATAGGCTACACATATGCTGTCAATGAACGTTGAGCTTTTTTTATCCAATTCTATAAAGGCAGAGAGAAAAGAGAGTATGAGCAAGAGAAAAGGGATGGCATAAAAACATATGAAGAACAAATGGGCAAGCAGTGGGGTACCTAACTTTGCTGATGATACCAAAATGTCCAGGGTGGAGAAAACAAACATGGGTTGCAAACAGCAACAAAATGATAAACTGAATGCATGGGCAGGAAAATGGGAAATGCAATTGACTGTAAGCAAATGCAAAGTGATGAGCAAAAAAATTAATTTCACTTCTACGGTCATGGGGTCTCAACTGGTTGCAAGAAATCATCAATAAGATGTTGTGGTCCTAGTAGATAGTTTGATGCAGACGTCAATGAAGTTTGCAGCAGCTGTAGAAAACACTTTAATATATTTTTATTGACACAGTATTAAATAAATAAATATTGTCTAAATAAATAAGTAAACTTTGCTGGCTGTGCCTTCTCTTTATAGGCAGGTGGGTGAATCTCTCCTATATCTAGATAATGCTCACTCTTTAATTTTCCCATTAAACATTAACTCATTTCATTTGCAGGGTGATGACAAAGTTCTACCAGCACATCCTTGCTTTGGTCTTTGCTGTTGATGAGATCAACAAGAATCCCAGGATGTTGCCCAATGTCTCTCTGGGATTCCACATCTATGATAGCTATTATGATTCAAAGATGGCCTACCGAACAATTCTGGACCTGATCTTTAATGCAAATCACTTTGTTCCCAACTACAGGTGTGGCATCCAGAAAAATGTCATAGGAGCCATTGGGGGACTTGACTCTGATACCTCCTGGTGCATGGCAAACGTCTTAGGTCTTTTCAAGATTCCACAGGTAGAATATGGATTTTGAAAAATGGGTATTTCGTTCCATAATTCACTCTTCTCGTTTCCATGCAGCAGGAACCTATTGATTCGTAAATATGGTAAAATGGAAATAGTAAAAGGGAACTGCAAAATGTGGATATAATTGGGGTCGGGGCTTAATATGCATATCCAACAATGTGGGCAATTTGTGTCTAATAGAAGGAATAGAAGATTGCTGTCAGGTGCTAGGTTCGTAAATGAGGCACCTCAATGGTTTGTATTGAATCAATCCAGAAAGGACTGCACTGCATGTCTCTGAGCTACCCATATCAATTTATGATGTTGACACTACCTTACAAATGCATAAATAACTCAGGACACAGTAACTAAGAATTTTCCTTCCCTTCAAACTTATGAAATTCCTTTCCTGGGGAAGTATGGTTTTATTTAGCATTGCTCACTTTCAAAAGTTAATTAAAAACACGGTTTTCTTGTTATTGTTCAGACATTTGACATTCTGGAAAGTTATATGGTAGTGGCAATATTATGTTGTTCTGCTGTATAGTTAGTTTTCATTTTAGTTGTTTCAATCTTTGCAACCAGTCTATGATTCTGTGATTCTGTATTTTACTGATATTTTAAATAATGTGGTTTCTTGTGGTCAAAGAATAATAACATATATAATCTTATGGAGATCTTCCCAGGAGAGTTCTTAGCAGATGGAGAATCAACCAATCTCTACAACCACTGTAAAGGTTACAGAGCAAAGGAACAGTTTCTATTGCTCTATCTCCACCTCAATCATTCATTTATTAGTATATTAAAATAAGCAATGATAATTTCTTCCCTCTACTTGAAAAGAATCAATGTGCACAAGTATGAAACTGTGATATAACAATAATAGTAATAACAGTAATGATAATATCCACAGAAGCATAGAGCAAGATTGTCTATGTTTTTCTTTGTAAATTGAGGTTGGTGCAGTCCCTAAACTTCATATATTTGGGATATATAGGATTTATATTTATATTCAAAGTAGTTGGAATACCATTAGTTTTTTATTACACTTGGAAATGTTTGGCTTTTTCCTTTTCCAGATTTCATTTGGTTCATTTGAACCAGCCATAAATGATGGTACCAAGTTCCCTTCCTTTTACCGCATGGTCCCCAATGAAAATCATCAGTACAAGGGAATAATCCAGTTACTTCTGCATTTTGGATGGAAATGGGTTGGGCTGATCACTCCAGCTAATGAAGCTGGAGAACGTTTCTTACAGACAATAGAACCAATGCTGTTCAATAATGGACTCTGTTCAGCATTCACAGAAAAGGTTAAACCCAATGTGCATTATAACGGTAACATAGTAGGAATGCTGAACGCATGGTTTTCATTTACACCTTTCACAACCAGCAAAGCCAATGCAGTTCTTGTATATGGAGAAGGTAGATTTATTATATGGTTAGCAAGTGCTATAAAGACAATGGAGATAACTCAGTTACTACTTCCTTATAAGAAGTCACATGAAGGAAAAGTATGGATTACAACAGCCCAACTTGATTTCATATTATATAGCCTTCAAAAATTTACTGTTAATATACGAATGTTCCATGGTGCTATCTCCTTTGCTATTCACTCCAAGGAGATTCACAAATTTCAAGACTTTCTTCAGAATGTACATCCTTATTGGACAGACGCAGATGGTTTTATCCAAGATTTCTGGGAAGATGCATTCAGTTGTTCACTTTCAAATGCCACTCTCTCACCAACCATGTGTACTGGAGAGGAGATGCTGGAGAGCCTTCCTGCACCATATTTTGAAATGAGCATGACTGGCCACAGCTACAGTATCTATAATGCTGTCTATGCTTTGGCACATGCCTTAAACAGCAAGCACTTGGCTGGAACCATCCGCAACAGAAGAGGTGCTAAGGGAAAACTCTCTCCTCGGTATGCAGATCCTTGGCAGGTATTGTTCTCTCTTATAAAGCATTCACTGCATTGGTACATTATGTGAGTAGGTATTGACTTATCATTAAAGAAATAAAAGAATAAAACTTAAAAAATAAAAAAATAAAACTTTAGTAATTTTATCAAAGATGGGAATTAGAATATTTCCCATAGTGATACTGAACTGACTTTACATGACTCAAGCTTTCATATCTAACCAGGCAGCAACTATGACAGTTAACTCACATTCCTGGCCATCACACATATAAGCAGACTCATGTAAAGCCAGAATAACTCCTAGAAACCAATTTAAAGCTATTTTTTAAAAACTGCTTCACTTACCGGTGAGGGAGGAATGTGGCTTTTCCTCTTCCTCTCCCTCCTCTTCCTCTTCTTCTCCCTCACTGAATGATTCTTCATATGATAAAAGCACCAGAGGGTCTGACTGACAGTCAGATGTTGTGTTCGGCTTGTTGTTGTGCAGGGTTCATTTTGGAAGCCTCTTTTTCTGCATATGCAGCCTCCCCTGTCATTCAGACATTCTTCAGGTTTAAGCAAATCTTAAAGCTGTTAAGCAAACCTGGGCTGGCTTTAAATTCCATTGGCAAGCTGCTCCTCATCTGTGAATGATTGGGAGTGGTCTTAGAGGATCGGAGGATTTTGGTTTACGATGCTGCTATCCACAGAAACCAATGTCCAGTTCATATCTTCCACCCATAAGTTCAGTGCCATCTCTGCTTCACCAAAGCCTTGTCCCCCTGGCTGGTCAAATTTGCAGTCAGTGCTGCCACAGTCCCAAGTTTCTCCCTCTCATGAACATTGATGACTTGGATACTGGATTCGTTGCGGTCAAATTTCAATGCCTCAGCACTCACAGACGTCCTATCCTTCAAGAAGTCCAGCACCTCCAACTTCTTTTCCAGTGTGGAAACTGCCTTACACTTTTTGGTTTCTCAGCAGCTGATGATGGCAATGATAATGCCTTGTGTTTCGGAGCTATTCTGCAGTCTGAGGCTCTGCCAACCACCTCTTCCTCCACACTCTGAAAATCTCTGTTACCTCTCCAAATCCCTCCGCAAATCTCTCTGTCTCTATGACCTTCTCCAATTATCCAGTGGTGTAGAATGGGGGAGGAGGGCAGAAGAGCAGCCCATTGGGAGAGGTCACCACCCAGGGACATCCTGGCAGTCCTCCTCCCCAAGTACCCAGTCCTTCCTTGCATGCATGCCTGCCACCAGTTTTCTATGGGGCCTGGAGCCTGGCCTGGCAACCATCTGTTCTCTGCCCCTTTGCCCCCTTCTCTCCAGCTTCCTCTTCTGCCTCGGAGACTGGATTGCTGTCTGTCACAACCTCTTCCTGCTCACATAACCCTGTTGTCTCTTCTGTTTCCAAAAACCCCTCCTCCCAGTCTGCTCCCTCTTCTGTCACTGACCACTCCTTGTCATCCCACCATCAATCCCTGGTTCTGAGCCTCTTTTCCTTGGGGTGTCCCTTGGGGGTTCCCCAGCTGCTGCTTCCTGCCATTCCTCTGCATCCAGCAAGCCCATGACACTATGCTCAGCTCTGCTGTATAAAGTAAGGAAAGGTTCAGTCAGATGTTCTCATCTTGCATTCCTATCTTTGAGAACATGAGTTCCCATTGCTTCTCTTACATGACTTCTCAAATTCTGTCCCTGTCACAGATCATGACAAAGTCAGGTCCCAAGCAAGCAGGTCTAGGGGCTCAACTCTCCTTCATAATATCTTTATGGAAGTCTGTCAAATGCTGAATTGACACAGATTCATGATTTCCACCTCCTCCTGAATGTGCAACTGAAATATGGATGCTCTACATTGTGAACTGAAGTGTTTACCTCCTAGAGGAAAAGGAATTAATTCCATCTTGGAAAGCTATTCAACAATCTTAATTGGACTATTGGAATGCTTTATAGACCTTTTAATTCTCTTCCTCTTAGCTCCACTCATTCCTGCAGAGAATCTCATTCAACAACAGTGCTGGGGATGAAATCACATTAAATGAATATGGAGAGTTAGCGGCTGGCTTTGATATTACCAACTTGGTCACTTTCCCAAATAGATCATACATCAGAGTCAAAGTGGGAAGGTTGGATCCTCAGGCCGCTCCGGGCAAAGAGCTCACCATTAATGAAGACAGAATGAAATGGCACAGAGACTTCACTCAGGTATGGGAATAACGGCGCAATCTGTGAAATGCCAAAATTTGTGGTTATCCACAGAATGCATTGTAACAAAAGCAATTCATACGTTATTGATTTTGAAATTCACTATTAAATATGGCTTAAAATAAGTGTTCATAGTGCTTTAATTGAGAGATACTCTATTTGAAAGAGTGACTTTTCTGTATGTTTCCACCTTCAGCCTCTGAGGCCGTGCATGTTGGCCTTCAGTTGTGCTAATGGCACTTTTATTTGTACATAATATTACATCACATGGGATACTGACATTCCCTTTTTATTTATTCCATGCTAATAAGCCAGGGACGCGGGTGGCACTGTGGGTTAAATCACAGAGCCTAGGACTTGCCGATCAGAAGGTTGGCGGTTCGAATCCCCGCAACGGGGTAAGCTCCCATTGCTAGGTCCCAGCTCCTGCCAACCTAGAAGTTTGAAAGCACGTCAAAGTGCAAGTAGATAAATAGGTACCGCTCCGGCGGGAAGGTAAACAGCGTTTCTGTGCACTGCTCTGGTTTGCCAGAAGTGGCTTAATCATGCTGGCCACATGACCTGGAAGCTGTACACCGGCTCCCTCAGCCAATAAAGCGAGATGAGTGCCGCAACCCCGGAGTCAGCCACGACTGGACCTAATGGTCAGGGGTCCCTTTACCTTTACCTAATAAGCCATCCAGGAGAAATATTGTCCTTTAAGAAATGCTGTAAGGTATATCAGTACATAAACAAATGAGCCACAATACCAAATTGAGGAACCTGTGCAGAAGACATCTCCCACTAAGAAGGAACAATGGCTATCAGAGAGTCCAGCATCATCCACCATTCCTGTTTATGAAATCCATGAAGCTATTCTCCAGTTAGTGGCACTAGATTGAAGACTACGCTAGCTGTATCACTACTTGGGTTGAGAATGAACATCATGAAATTTTAGTTTGTATGAAGCTAAGTTCAGAGTGCATGCATCTAGGACCAGTTGTAGCAGGTGAGTAGGTCTAAGGTGGGAGTGCTCCCAGACCTCTTGCTTGAAAGGGAATGCAACCTCTCCCAGAACAGGTGTGGCATAGGCGCCACCCACCCAAAGCATTTCTCTCTCCTCATCCCTTCCATCACTGCCTCCAGACACCAAACCAGCACCTTCACCACCTCCTCTCATTCAAATGGAATGGAAAGGTAGAACTTCACGTCATCAGCATACAGATGACACCATGTGCTAGATCCTAGGATGTTATTCCAAAGAATGGGGTCTAACAGGGCACCACAATCCAAAGGTCATTCAATGATTTCCTAGTGCTAGTTTCTTGTTGTGACCCTGCAGATAGGAGCAGAACCACTATAATGGGTTACCTTTAATTCCTTGAGCCACCACAAAAGAACACCATGTGAACTCCTTGAAGCAAATGCCGTTAGGTGGTGACTCCATCAAAAGGCAAAGCCAGGGTGAAATCACACCAAATTTTAACACAGCTGTAAGGTTGGATGGTCCAGGTATGAATACTGAAATCTTCTTAAGTTTGTATGATACTTAGAACAGCAACTGTTGAAGTACCTGATACTGGATAATTCCCCAAAACAATATTAAACTCTTCCTGTCTCTTTGGATAGGTGCCACCCCTCTCTATATGTAATGCCATCTGCCATCCTGGTTACGGGAAGAAAAAGAAGGAGGGAAAGAAGTTTTGCTGCTATGATTGTGATCCATGTCCAGACGGAATGATCTCAGATGAGAAAGGTGGGAGATGACATCTTCAGATATTACAAAAGCTCTGGGCTCTTGGCAATTCTGTTGAGGATAGGAGGCTTAAATTGATGGAGGTCCTGTTCTAATAGTTTATAGATAACATCAATATATTTTTATCTTTAAAACATCTTGAATATTTCTTTTTTAAGTGGAAGCTAATATATTTTACTTCCAACTTCTTCAAAATTAGGGTGGAATACAAGTGGTGTTTTCTCCTCTAAGAATTAGGTTGTTTGAAAAGAGGGTGAAAGTCTCATTAAACTTGCCTTTCTAGGCTCCTAAGATTTCAGCTGTAATTTCTTAATTTGCTGTACAGTTTATGTGGTTCTAAGACAAAGGAGGGGGGCTGTAAGAGAAGATATCCTCCAAGTGGAAAATTCCAGATTGGATTCATGAGGTTTACTTTTGATGCCACTAGGTTAAAAGAATTTGGGTTTGAAGTTCTTAAACCTTTTTAGGTAGAAATCACTATGCTAGATGGATTACTGATTAGAAAATTCTTAAGAATAGTTTTGATTGCTTCAAATTGTCATGCACCGTTTGTTTTCAGACATAGAAACATGTGTCAGTTGCCCAGCAGATCAATATCCAAACAGCGGCCAGGATCTATGCATTCCTAAGATTCCAAACTTCCTAGCCTTTGATGAAAACTTGGCCATTGTTTCAACTTTTTTTGCTCTTTTATTCTCTCTCATCACAATTCTGGTGCTCGGCATCTTCATTAAGCATCGCGATACAGCCATAGTCAAAGCCAACAACCGAAGCCTCACCTATGGTCTC
>JAXCMG010000112.1:0-29255 GCA_034642415.1 Podarcis siculus
TTAACCGGCGGAAAAACATTTTTTTGAAAAAATCCCTAAGCCCCGGGGTCACAATTTCTGATAAAATCTGACTTTCGGCAATTCACTCAAAAATGGTGCCAAATGGTTGCAAAAAGTCCGCTGAAAGGTTTGGCGGTCGAAACAGAAGGCTTTTTATCACAGTACAACAAATCAGCCCTCGACAACGTAACCGGCGGAAAAACATTTTTTTGAAAAAATCCCTAAGCCCCGGGGTCACAATTTCTGATAAAATCTGACTTTTCGCAATTCACTCAGATATGGTGCCAAAGGGATGTAAATGCTCCCCTGAAAAATTTGGCAGTCGAAACAGAAGGCCTTTGATCACAGGACAAGAAATCAGCCCTCGACAACTTAAGCGATGGAGAAAGATTTTTTTGAAAAAATCCCTAAGCCCCGGGGTCACAATTTCAGAAATAATCTGACTTTTGGGAATTCACTCAAAAATGGTGCCAAATGGTTGCAAATGCTCCCCTGAAAGGTTTGGCGGTCGAAACTGAACGCTTTTTATCACAGGACAAGAATTCAACCCTCAACAACTTAACCGGCGGATAAAGATTTTTTTGAAAAAATCCCTAAGCCCCGGGTTCAGAATTTCAGCAAAAATCTGACTTTCGGCCATTCACTCAAAAATGGTGCCAAAGGGTTGCAAATACTCCCCTGAAAGATTTGGCGGTCGAAACAGAAGGCTTTTTATCACAGGACAAGAAATCAGCCCTCGACAACTTAAGCGGAGGAGAACGATTTTTTTTGAAAAAATCCCTAAGCCCCGGGGTCACAATTTCTTCAAAAATCTGTCTTTCTGCAATTCACTCCAAAATGGTGCTAAACGGTTGGAAATGGTCCCCTAAAAGGTTTGCCGGTCGAAACAGAAGGCTTTTTATCACAGGACAAGAAATCAGCCCTCGACAACTTAACCGGTGGACAAAGATTTTTTTGAAAAAAATCTCTGAGCCCCGGGGTCACAATTTCCACAAAAATCTGACTTTTGGCAATTCACTCAAAAATTGTGCCAAAAGGTTGCAAATGCTCCCCTGAGAGGTTTGGCTGTCGAAACAGAAGGCTTTTTATCACACGACAGGAAATGTGCCCTCGACAACTAAACCGGCGGATAAAGAGTTTTTGAAAAAATCCTTAAGCCCCGGGGTCAGAATTTCAGCAAAAATCTGACTTTCGGCAATTCACTTAAAATGGTGCCAACGCGTTGCAAATACTCCCCTGAAATATTTGGCGGTCGAAACAGAAGGCTTTTTATCACAGGACAAGAAATCAGCCCTCGAGAACTTAACCGGCAGATAAAGATTTTTTGAAAAAATCCCAAAGCGCCGGGGTCACAATTTCTGAAAAAATCTGATTTCGGCCGTTCACTCAAAAATGTTGCCAAACGGTTGCAAATGCTCCCCTGAAAGGTTTGGCGGTTGAAAAAGAAGGCTTTTTATTACAGGACAAGGAATCAGCCCTCGACAACTTAACCGGCGGAGAAAGATTTTTTTGAAAAAATCCCTAAACCCCGAAGTCAAAATTTCTGAAAAAAATTGACTTTCGGCAATTCATTAAAAAATGTTGCTAAACGGTTTCAAATGGTCCCCTAAAAGGTTTGCCGGTCGAACCAGAAGGCTTTTTATCACAGGACAACAAATCTGCCCTCAACAACTTAACCGGTGGGCAAAGATTTTTTTGAAAAAAATCCCTAAGCCCCAGGGTCACAATTTCAGAAAAAATCTGACTTTCTGCAATTCACTCCAAAATGGTGCCAAACGGTTGCATATGTTCTCCTGAGAGGTTTGGCGGTCCAAAAATAAGGCTTTTTATCAGAGGACAAGAAATGTGCCCTCGAATACTTTACCAGCGGAGAAAGATATTTTTGAAAATATCCCTAAGCCCCGGGGTCACAATTTCTGAAAAAAAATTGACTTTCGGCAATTCATTCAAAAATTGTGCTAAACCGTTGCAAATGGTCCCCTGAAAGGTTTGGCGGTCGAAACAAAAGGCTTTTTATCACAGGACAAGAAATCAGCCCTCGACAACTTTACCAGCGGAGAAAGATTTTTTTCAAAAAAATCCCTAAGCCTCGGGGTCACAATTTAAGAAAAAATCTGACTTTCTGCATTTCACTCCAGAATGGTGCTAAACGGTTTCAAATGTCCCCTGAAAGATTTGGCGGTCGAAACAGAAGGCTTTCTATCACAGGACAAGAAATCAGCCCTCGACAACTTAACTGGTGGACAAAGATTTTTTTGAAAAAATCCCTAATCCCCGGGGTCACAATTTCAGCAAAAATCTGACTTTCGGCAATTGACTCCAAAATGGTGCCAAACGGTTTCAAAAGTTCCCCTGAGAGGTTTGGCGGTCGAAACAGAAGGCTTTTTATCACAGGACAATAAATGTTCCCTTGACAACTTAACCGGCGGAGAAAGATTTTTTTGAAAATATATAAAAAAAATTGATCACAATTTTGGGTCACAATTTCTGAAAAAAAATTGACTTTCGGCAATTCACTCCAAAATGGTGCTAAACGGTTTCAAATGCGCTCCTGAAAGGTTTGGCGGTCGAAACAGAAGTCTTTTTATCATAGGACAAGGTATCACCCCTCGACAACTTAACCGGTGGATAAAGATTTTTTTGAAAAAATCCCTATGCCCCGGGGTCACAATTTCTGAAAAAAATTGACTTTCGGCAATTCATTCAAAAATGGTGCTAAACCGTTGCAAATGCTCCCCTGAAAGGTTTGGCGGTCGAAACAGAAGGCTTTTTATCACAGGACAAGAAATCAGCCCTCAACAACTTACCCGGTGGAGAAAGATTTTATATGGGGACTGAGTTCATGTGCTGCTGACTGAGAGCCAGCAGACAGCAAAAATATATTCATACAACAAAATGGCTGCAGGAGAGCAGCATGGCAGCAAAAGATCAGCAAGCAAGAGAAGAGAAAAACAACAAGACTGCAAGTCAGAAAATGCGGCTCTTTTTGGAGTCAACCAGAGCCACGCCCATCTCCCAGGTCACATGCAGGGGGAGGGTGTTCCAGTCAGCGGAACAGGAAGTTACACTGACTGGGTGTCCCCCTTGCCTGTGCCCACTCTAGGAAAATAAGGAGTGTTGCATTTGACTGCACCAATGGATTAGATCCCACACTGCCCAGCCCCACAGACATGGAAAGAGCAAGCAGAGTCGAAAGAGATGCAGCGCATACGCTTGCCGCCCAGCCACTCGCGGTGCAACGAAGCGGCGGCACAGCAGACAGTGTGTCCAGAGAGCGCAGCGCGGGGCAGCCAAGGGGGAACGGCGCAACCTGTTGACTGAGAGTAGCCCCAAACAAGGGCCTCCTTTTCTTCTCTGCTGCCGCCTTGGCCACCTGCTTTTCACAGCCCCCCTTTTAGCTATGGCCACTTGCTTGCTCTCCCCACCTTCCATTTACTTTATCACAAGGTATTTTTTCTGCTGGGGGAAGGTGCCGGTACCCTGTACCTCTGAGTACTGCCAGAAAAGAAAGCCCTGGATTAGGGCAATCGAGGCTGATCCATCACACACACACACACACACACACACACACACACACACACACACACTTATTTATTTATTTGGTTTTTCAAATTAAAGTTTTGCAGTCACATATCCAACATATATCACAAAAATAAGATTCCAGCGAATCTCCTGGACTTTCCCCCTCCCCTTTGTGGGTCCTATTGTTAATCATTTCCTCCTGTATCTTTTATAATAATCCAAATCTTTTACATCTTCATTACATCCAAAATTCTCCATTCAACTACCAGTGCTATTCCTACCCTACTAACGATTTTAACTGTTTACAAATGGTTTTTAAGATCAATTATAAATTTCCCCCATTCCTTATTACAATTTTGGTCTTCCTAATTTCTGATTCTCCTGGTCATTTTAGCCATTTCGGCAGAATCCATCAACTTAATCGGCCATTCTTCTCTGTTCAAGAGTTTATCTTCTTTCATTTCTGGGTCAATAATCGACACAGTTGCATACATAAATAGTATTTTCTGCTCCATTGGGATTTCGGCACCTAAAATTCCTAAAAGAAAGGCTTTGGGGTTATTTTTAGGAAAAGTTATTTTAAACATTTCCCCCCCAATTCATCAGAGGCTAATCTGTCTCCAGACAGGCCCCAGCTAGCCTGAAGAAGTGCTCTAGTGAACCTGAATGCTTAATTACTACCTTGTAACATTAAAGGCACTCTTTATAAAGGTAGAAACTCTGTTGCTGTAATTATAGTCTTCACTCATAATTATATTTTCTGTGTGGTTGTGGAGGCAGCGAAGAAAGTCTTGCTTTGCCAGCCACCATTGCATTCTCTATGAGGTGTCCAGCAATCCTTTTCAGGGTGATGAGTGCTGTAATGAAAGCTCCAGGCCTGAGAATATCACTGCCATGAAGCCTGCCATGATGCGTTTGAGGGACGATTCCAACAGATTCCACACGAAAAACGCTTATGTCCCTGTGGAGATGGCAGTACTGAATCGGTGGCGCATGCCCTTCTGGCTTGCACTCTGTATAAAGACTTGAGGAATGAGATTATCACCCCTCTTTGATTGTCCCTTCCAGGCCGCCCAACCACTGCCACAGTGTCCTTTCTCATGGCAGACCAAGATGAGCAGGTGACAGCCAAGGTGGCAAGGTCTTTAGCTGGGGAGATCAGAGTAAGAGCCACTATTTGACTATTGATTCAAAACCCTAAAATGTGTTTTATATAATGGAATTTTTATTTCTATTCTTTGTATATCGTATTGTTGTTTTATTGCTAGGGCTGATGGCTGAGGCAAATAAAGATTCATTCATTTATAAAACACTTTGAGGGCAAAGTCGCGTGCATTCACTCTGATCTTGACACCAGGCCTGGCAAAGTTGTCCAGAGTTTCACTGGCAGGGACTGGGTAGAGGAGGGACAGTGGAGACTGCCTCCCCAGCCTGACCCTTCCAGAGAAGAAGAAGACAGTTCAGAATTACAACAGGGGTTTGAGGGAGGTCACAGCTCAGAGGCAGATGAGGGGAAAAGCTGGGAAGTAATGGGAGAGGAGGAAGAAGAAACACCAGAGAGAGGATGGCTGATGGATTCATTGTCTTTAGAAAGCATTCCAGACCCCCTGTCTCCCAAAACCTGGCAAGCCTTGAAAGTAGGAGAGCAGAGAGCTCAAAGGCAGAGGGCACTTTTCAGCACCCGTAGCTGTGACGCATGAGAGAGGAAGGGAGTGGATGTTAGAATTCCTGCTCCATGACTGCAGTCATGGGATTGTTGTATATGTTTTGACTCCATGTTTTGGGAAGTGATGGAGAGAGAAAGTTTGTGTTACTGTGTTCTGTGAAGTGGGACTATTGTCCTTTGTTCTTTTCTTTTTGCTGTCTGATGCTAGAGAGAGAGGGAGCCATGTTGCAGTGCCCCGTGTGTGTTTATATGTAAATAAAGTAGATTAGCCAAAATGCTGAGTTGCTGAGGTCTGATACTCAACAGCACAAACTCTGTGGATCCCTAAGTGTGTCGGTGTCGGTTGGCATCGGTCGTTGTGATGTTCGGGCTGAAGAAAGCTTATGAAGCTCCCGAACGATTGACCAGGAGGGAGGGAACATGCCAGTTGGGCATGTGTCTCTGCCAGGGTCCTACTCGAGTGTAGGCTGAACTCCTAACAGTGGAGACACCATTATTTCAAGAGGCTGCCTTTCCAAGCCTCTCTCCATGAATACTGAATAAAAAGCACTTGGCAAGGACTTTTCCTTGTCTTATCTGTTCCTGGCAACCTGCCATGGTGTCAGGGCTGAGTCAGTAAGTTTGAGTTCCCCAGATGTGGGAGAGAACTTCAGGGTAGAAGAAGAGGAGGCTGTGCCTGAGGGGCAGGGAGCTGGAGGAGCTGGCGAAGGAAAGGCAGTGTCTTCAGGCGTAGAGGAACAGGAAGAGGCAGCAAGCGAGCCAGCAGCTCCACAGGGACAGCAAGGGCTAAGTTCTGGATCAGAGACTGGCAAGAGATTCACGACTGGACAAGGGGAAACTTGAAAGGCGGGGCGATAAATTCCCGCATTTTATGAGGTGTTGGCGGCGTAAGCGGAGGCCTCTACCAGTATCTGAACTGAGTGACTCTGATGAATAATAATGAAGTCTTGATGACTAACGTAAATATAGGGCGGTATATAAATTCAATAAATAATAATAAATGATATAGCG
This sequence comes from Podarcis siculus, assembly GCA_034642415.1. Taxonomy (NCBI): domain Eukaryota; kingdom Metazoa; phylum Chordata; class Lepidosauria; order Squamata; family Lacertidae; genus Podarcis; species Podarcis siculus. The sequence continues at coordinate 6,200 of JAXCMG010000112.1, forward strand.
GGAAGAGAAGCAGGTAGTCCACTTCACATCCACGCTGAATATCTAGTGCACATCCACAATGATGGTTCAGTACAAATCCACAAATTTGGTTTAAATCCACACTGACAGCATAAAATGCTTCTTACTGCATATACTTGCAACAGAACACTAATCTGGAAGTGCCCTTAGATTCCTGATAGGACATCTGATAAACGTTAAAAATGGTTTCTTTCCTGCTTTATAAAATGCTTTCTTCCCCACTTTATGGACTAAAAGGATGGGAGTGGGGAGTTGCATCTGATGAGCAGTCCAATAATACTCTGAATACTCTGGGTGAAAAGTTCAAACAGGTAGGAAGAGGCACAGTAATTTCCAGGTAATTCCCAGTGTGACCACTAGGTGTCGCTTTTGTATGGCTTTCCCTTTTCACAAGGCCCTGAAAGGAGGGTTACGGACGTATAGCTTTTGTATTAAACTCTGCTTCAAGAATGGGGAAGCTTTGGTCCCCAAGATGCTTTTGGAATCCAGTTCATATAATGGCAAGTAGTCAAAGATTACGGAAACCGAAGTCCAACACCACTTACTTTCTGTACCAGGAGTTCAAACATCTGCATGCCTTTTATTCTAGAATCAATGGCAACTGGGTACTCCCCCCCCCCCGCTATGTAATCCACACACACAATCTAGATCTATTGCAAAAAAGTTTTTGCCCCTGAAAATATTGGCAAAATATTGCTCAAAAAATGATACGCTAATATGCCTAGATTAAAATGTGAAGTACTGGATGGAAGAAAAATTAGTAAGGAAAGATAATAAGAATATATAGATTATTTGAGAAGATTGTAGAATGCAAAGATTATTGTATAATGTGGAGGAAATTGAGTGGGGGCAGAGGGAAGTGGGAGGATGGAGAAAAGAATAATATGATGGATTGAGGAAACAGAAATGTAAATGTATGGGGGATGGGGAAGAAATGGTGTGGCTTTGGTACATCAGTATTGTAAAGTAATATGTGAAAACCAATTAAAACAAAATAAAATAAAATAAAGCAATGATAAAACTTTAAAAAGAAAAGAAAAGTACTTCTTGAGAACCTGGCATCATTCAAAAAAATAAAAGAATAAAAGCTTGTTGCAGATTGATTTGGCATTACGCCGCAGCGTGTCTGTCTGAAAACAGATGTAGGCAGCCCTAGCAATGCAGAATTTACCCACAGCCGCCAAGTGATGTTGTGTGGCAGCATGCAGCAAGATTACAATTAGCCCTTTCTTCTCCATTCACCTGAATAAAAGGCATGAATATCAAACAGAGTTTTGTCAGACATTCGTCAAGTAACCTGTCCTTGTGGACAGCAGGATGTGGAATCAATCTAGATTGAAAACAGCGTGTTGAGGGTGAGCATGAATGATTCTGAATTGAGACAAACGGCATTTCTGTGCTACCAGTGGATTGGTGTGAACGCAGCCTTAAAGGAGACGCACTGAAATCAATGGGAATTTTTTTAAAAAAAGGTAAAGGACCCCTGGATAGTTAAGTCCAGTCAAAAGCGACTATGGAGTGCGGTGCTCATCTCACTTTCAGGCCGAGAGAGCTTTGTGGCTCATGTGGCCAGCAGGACTAAACCACTTCTGGCACGACGGAACACCGTGATGGAAACCAGAGCGCACAGAAATGCTGTTTACCTTCCCACATCAGTGGTACCTGTTTATCTACTTGCACTTGTGTGCTTTCGAACTGCTAGGTTGGCAGGAGCTGGGACAGAGCAATGGGAGCTTGTCCCATTGTGTGGATTCCAACTGCCAACCTACTGATTGGCAAGCCCAAGAGGCTTGGTGGTTTAGACCAAGGCACCACCCATGTCCCAAATAAACAAGCACACAATCACTGAAAGGTCCACCTGCCATTGTGAGGCTCAAAGCAATGAAGATGATGCCTCCCCAGCTGTTGCCATTGGCTGTGGGTTTCCTGTGATGTCACAAAAGCCTTTGGCAACTGAGTGGCTATAAAGGCAGGCCAAGGGGAAAGCCCTTTTCTGTTTCCAGCAGGACACACCTGGCAATGGATGTGACATTCAGCACTGCCCAGGTTTCTTCCACTTGGAGGAGGCAAACTGTTGAATGGAAGGAGGCAATCCTCTGGCAGTGGGATGCTATGGAGCAAAAATAAGACAAGTTTGCTTGCTTCAAGGCTGCTGGAATCTGTGATTAGAAGCTGTTGAATGTCTCATGATGGATCTAACAGTAGCTTCTGGCACAATGGGACACCGTGATGGAAAGCAGAGCGCACGGAAACAGCGTTTACCTTCCTGCCACAGTGGTACCTATTTATCTACTTGCACTGGTGTGCTTTTGAACTGCTATGTTGGCAGCAGCTGGGACAGAGCAACGGGAGCTCATCCCATCATGGAGATTCAAACTGCAGACCTTCTGATCAGCAAGCCCAAGAGGCTCACAGCACCACCCACATCCCATGGGACTTAGGATAGTCATGACCTATGAAAACCAATGGGTTAGTTCCACTGATTTCTGCTGTAAGAATGACCAAGTATGGATCTAGCCCAGTGTACGAATCAAGAGTTCTTGAATTTATTCTTTGTCGTGCAATGCTTGGATTAGAACCAGGGAGACCTATGTCCAAATTCCCACTTGGCCATGAATCTCAATGGATGTGGCGTCTTGGACCAGTTGCTATTTCTTAGCCAAAAGTACCTCAAGAGTTGTCATGAACAGATAATGGAGCAGTGGTTGGTGGAGAGAACTATATTTGCTGAATCTTTGGAGGCAAGGCAGGATACAAAAGGAGTATGTAGAAATAAATAAATGTTATAATCTTTATTCAAAGTCATCAACACATAAATCCAATTTTTTGAAGAGGTTTACCCATGGATAATTTGCACCTGAAGAGATGGTGATCAAATTAGATATACTCCCTGAGATAGAGGGAAAAAATGAATGGTGATAATTGTGTGTGTGTAACTTTTATTAAGTTTTCCATTTTACAATGAAAAAAAATCCTTAAGCAACCTTAAAATGTCAATGACTTTCTTTCTCTTTCCATGGTTCAATTTGCATATCATAAATCCATGCATATTTTACATAAACTAAACCATTCAGTATTCCATTAATACATCCACCAAAACTTATTTACATTGTTGAATTTATTTTAATGCTGCCCACATTTTCAAGTGTACACAGTTTTCCCCATTATATTCAACAAACGTTTTCCAGCCTTCTTTAAATGTATGTTCTTCTTGTTCTCTTATTCTATACGTTACGTCTGCAAGCTGCGCATATTCCATCAGTTTAAACAGAATGACGATTGTTTTCCACCAGCTTTTAAACTTAGAAAAGGATAGAAATCAAAGAAGAATTAATTTTTTAATGCAATGTTTCGCTGCATTTTTCTAAAGCTTTGCCATGGCTGTTCTTTCAGTGTTTCCTTGACCCGGTTATCCCCTCTCTCCTTATTCCGGGAAGATCTCCTTGAACTCTTGGCAAACAAATATTTTTCTGCAGTCGCCACATTCCATGAAACGGAGTGCTTCTGCAATGGGAAACCCTCCTCACTCCCAAGAGCAACACCTGCGACCTCACCTTCAGATGAGTTTTCTGCAAGCCAGCAAACACACCAGCTGCAGCTGGTTCAAGGAGCAATAGACCCTGGTAATATTGCCAGAGAGAGGCCAGGGATAAGAGCAATAATCAGCGCCCTCCAGGAAGGCAGTTCCCTCTCCATAATGCTCAAGCACCTCCAGCCTAAATCTTTCAAAAGGCAAATGACTTTTAAATGTTTCCCCCAGACATCACGTGTGACCTGGTATTCCATGCTAGAGATTATTAGGAAAGGAAGAAAACCTGTCTACATTGCAGTGCCCCTTATTCCAATACAGTTTTCAAGCATCTCGGAAGCCAAACGTTTCGGTTTTCGAACACCGAAAACCTGGAAGTAAATGCTTCCGTTTTTGAACGCGCCTCGGAAGTCGAACGGCTTCCGCTGAGTGTCATCTCCCCCAATTTTCTCCATTGAATTTATAGGCCACCCTTTGCGCCTCGGTTTTCGAATGTTTTGGAAGTCGAACGGTCTTCCAGAACAGATTACGTTCAAAAACCGAGGTACCATTGTATACAGTGAAGCCAAACTTAGAACACTGTGCACAGTTCCATTCTCGATGGCGGCGCACACACGATACATTTCAAGCACACGACTTCTCCCAAAGAATCCTGGGAACTGTAGTTTGTGAAGGGTGCTGAGCATTGTGGGGGATAAATTAGAGTTCCCATGATTCTTGGGGGGGACACGTCATATGCTTTAAATATATTGTGCATACACAGGCCATCTTTCAAAAAAGATATTGCTGGAAAAGGTCCAGAAATGAACAAGCAAAATGGCCCAGGAAAGGCTGAAATATTTAGTTTATATAATTTTTAGGTTTATAAAATGATGCCTGGTGTGAATAGCTCTTCTCTCTCTCTGAAATCGTCCAGTGAAGCAGAATAATGGGAGATTCAGGACAGATGAAACGACACACTGCCTGGCTCGGGGGTCACATAACTCACTCCAATATTTCTCCAATGAAAATAGGGACGTTCTAAGGTAAAGTAGGACGTTCCAGGATCAAATCGGAAATTGGGATGGCTTCTGTAAATCCAGGTTTGTCCCTGGAAAATAGGGACACTTGGAGTGTCTGGTTCTGAGCTCCAGTTTACTCTTTGTCCAGCATAGGCAGCTGTTAGGAGCTGGCTTAAAATGGGCACCATGACATGTGCATTGGCCCTTGGGCTTCTGATGCTTTCTAATGTTTAGTCATGAGCTTCTCCAAAGCAGTCACAGCACTGAGATTAACAGACAGCAAATTATGCCACATCCAGTAGTTCGGCTAAAGAGAGCACTCCGCCTTAGCTACAACTGCTAAATGAGGCAATGTGTTGGACTTCTCCCTCCCTCGACAGTTGGGAAATAAATAAAAATAAGGGTGGCGGCTCTGATTTGAAAGGCACACTTCGATTTTAGGCCGAGCAGCTGGCAGATTGCTCAGAGAGCGTGCGCTTTGTCTGACCTAAAACAGATGACACAAAAGTGAGCTCGCAAAGGTCACCAAATTATGTTTGCTCAGTTGGGTCCATCTCTCGCCATAAAAGTTCCATTAGTGAGTGTCTTCTGGAGATATGAGAGAGAGAGAGAGAGGGAGAGAGGCCATCTATAATCAGGCAGGGCCACACATCCCGCCAGCATCTGGGTTAAAAAAACACACAGAGAGAGTTCTTGTTTCATTATGACAGAATGCATATTGAAAAACCATGACCCATTAAAAAGACTATCCCTGCAGGAAAAAAAAGTGATAATAATGCTGGATTACATCCCTAACCTATTAATCCGCAGATCACTTAACTTTCAGGGGGTTTTCCCCAGCTGAAATAGGAAGTGTACATTCAAAACTATGTTCATGTAACATAGCTGAAGCCATGCAAAAGTGACCATCTGTTGAAAACAATTTGGATGCCTGCAGAAATCATCTATACCAGTACAGCCTTACCTTGGTTCACAAACGCCTTGTGAGTCGAATGTTTTGGCTCCCGAATGCTGCAAACCCAGAAGTGATTGTTCTGGTTTGCGAACATTGTTTGGAACCCGAACATCCGATGGGGCTTCCGTGGCTTCCGATTGGCTGCAGGAGCTTCTTTTCTGCAAGGTTAGTGCTGCAGTTGCACCCCATCAGGTGAGCAGGTCTTGCCTAGAACCCTAACAGTGCCCCTCTCTCGGAACGTCAGACACAAACACCCAACAGGAACCCCCATGATGGTCCCACAAGTGGGAATGCCAGGACAGGGCACCCCGATATGTGAGAAAGGGGAAGGAGGATATCACTAAAAACGAGATGAGGGTTAATTATCATTCTGTCCTCAAGAGGGCATCCTTCAGTCGTAAATATTACTTGGACAAAGATCAGTAACAGTTCCTCCATTCTTTTCTTTTCTTTTTAAATAAATAAATCAAAGAATTTTTTAGCTCTGACAGGTTTAAAATTAGGAGCGAATGCTTTTAAGGAGGGCAAATGGGTCTAAATTGCTAATGGTTTAAAATGGATTCTGTTGCCCTTAAAAATCGCTAGCACACAGCTTGCCTCTACAGATGTGCCGTTTTCAAAAGAGGAATGAGCAAAGGACAGAGGAGCTGCTACTCACTAGAGCAGCTGGAAATCTGCTTTACGAGGAGCCATAAAAAAAGAAACTTGGAGGGGCAGACTCTGGCCATGTCCGTACAATAACTTTATTGCTGACCAACGCTGAATTGAAGTGGAATCCACCATCAGCTAATCTGCAGCGTCGACGCAGAAAAGCCGGCCCTAGCATTAGGCAGCTGTCACAAGGGGGCAACGAATAGTGATCAAATGTATTAATATCATATTCTTACTGACCAAGAGGGGGAGTGGCATGTGTAGGATTTTGAGTGCCAAAGCAATCTGCTCTTGATTCTATGTATGTACAGCATTTACAGCGGGATCTCAGAGCAGCAGAATGACCCTTCTATGACAGCCTTCCGTGGTCACTAGGCATGCTCAGGCCCCAGTGGACATGTCCCGTATGCCTTGGAAAACTGGGAATAACAGGTGGGCTTTCCCAGAGGGCGGCGTGGTGCTGGTGCACCAGCGGGCACAATCCAGCACTGCCACCAGTGTACTCGCAACCATGCTGCCCTCCCCATCACCTTGCCCCTCCCAGAAAGCAAGAGCAACTTATTAAGTTCTTATTAAGTTCTCTTTTTTGAGGGGGGGGGGTTCTTCCTCTGAGGACATCTTCTCACAGCTTTTGTTTTGTTTTGTACTTTTGCAAACGTTGGGGTCCCCCCCAAAAAAATCCTGCTGATCATAGAATCATAGAGTTGAAAGGGATCATCTATTCTAGTCTAACCCCCTGCAATGCAGGAATATACAGCTGTCCCATAAAGGGATCAAACCTGCAACCTTGGAGTTATCAGCACCACACTCTAACCAGTTGAGCTATCCAGGCTTCCTGCTTGGCAGGTGCCTTTGGCTACATAGGCACAAACATGCAGATTGTCGAGATCATGCTGATATTTTTTACTTAACACCCTTCTCCGAAATGTCCGAGGGCAATGTGCAAAAAGGCCAAGATGAAAATCAATTCATGCAATGCAGAAATGCAAGCTGGTTCTTGGCTAGATGTGCCAAAGATGTCGGAAGTTGTTGTTGTTTAGTCGTTTAGTCGTGTCTGACTCTTCGTGACCCCATGGATCAGAGCACGCCAGGCCCTCCTGTCTTCCGCTGCCTCCCGCAGTTTGCTCAAGCTCATGCTGGTAGCTTTGAGAACACTGTCCAACCATCTTGTCCTCTGTCGTCCCCTTCTCCTTCTGCCCTCCATCTTTCCCAGCATCAGGGTCTTTTCCAGGGAGTTTTCTCTTCTCATGAGGTGGCCAAAGTACTGGAGCCTCAGCTTCAGGATCTGTCCTTCCAGTGAGCACTCAGGGCTGATTTCCTTAAGAATGGATAGGTTTGATCTTCTTGCAGTCCATGGGACTCTCAAGAGTCTCCTCCAGCACCATAATTCAAAAGCATCAATTCTCCGGCAATCAGCCTTCTTGATGGTCCAGTTCTCACTTCCATACATCACTACTGGGAAAACCATAGCTTGAACTATACGGAGCTTTGTTGGCAAGGTGATGTCTCTACTTTTTAAGATGCTGTCTAGGTTTGTCATTGCTTTTCTCCCAAGAAGCAGGCGTCTTTTAATTTCGTGGCGGCTGTCACCATATGCAGTGATCATGGAGCCCAAGAAAGTAAAATCTCTCACTGCCTCCATTTCTTCCCCTTCTATCTGCCAGGAGGTGATGGGACCAATGGCCACGATCTTCGTTTTTTTGATGTCAGAAGTAGCCAATTCCATATCAGCAGTTTTCTACAATAAGCCCTGAAAGAGTTGCTGAACTGCTCCAATCTGTTCGAATCACGCCGGGGTCGCCAGCTCTAAGATCAAACAAGATCTTCCCTCCGCAACTGAGTCAGTTTAAGGAAGATACATGTCCTTATCTTACTCCTACATGAAAATGGGAGAAATGTGGTTTTTTTCAATTCCGAGGGAAAATTCCAAAGTCGACTGATATGGACCTGTTAATGACGAAGCCTGGCATATGGATGTTTGCCCACAGCCTACAAGCTCCTTGAAAATGTAATGCACTTCCTCTTGTGGCACAGTGCCATTGGATGTGCTGCGAACTTTCTATTCTGTTAAGAGTTAAGGATGGAAGATTTGCAGAGTTCCATGCCTACGTCATTTTCAGATTCATCTCAGCTGCTGTGCATACCACATGATTCAGATGGATGATCAAATCTTCCAGCATGAAGCTCCAATGTGATCGGGTGAGCTAACTTCTGTTTCAACATGTGGTTCAATCATGTGTAGTAAAGTGCTTCTGGGTCTGTTTACTTTTGGGTGCCATAGGGTAAAATAATGTAAACAAGGCATCCAGGTATTGCAAGTGTGTTGTCGGCAGAAGGGCTTTTTACGCCTGAGATTTTCTGCAGAAATTGAGGAATAGAGGGTGGCATTTTGATGCCAGCTACGTCGTATGGACATTGCAAAAGAAGGGGAAAAGCTCGTATGTGTGTGAAAGCAGCTGGCTCACAAGAAAACTGGAACATACTCTCCAACATTTCTCCCATGAAAATAGGGATGCGGGTGGCGCTGTGAGTGAAACCACAGAGACTTGCCGATCAGAAGGTCGGCAGTTCAAATCCCCATGACGGGGTGAGCTCCCGTTGCTCAGTCCCTGCTCCTGCCAACCTAGCAGTTCGAAAGCACGTCAAAGTACAAGTAGATAAATAGGTACCGCTCTGGCGGGAAGGTAAATGATGTTTCCGTGCGCTGCTCTTGTTCGCCAGAAGCGGCTTAGTCATGCTGGCCACACGACCTGGAAGCTGTACGCCGGCTCCCTCGGCCAATAAAGCGAGATGAGTGCCGCAACCCCAGAGTCGGCCACAACTGGACCTAATGGTCAGGGGTCCCTTTACCTTTTTATTCCACAATGATGATTTTACTATGTATACCCCACACATCTTACTGGGTTGCCCAGGCCACTCTGGGCAGCTTCCAACATATATAAAAACACAATAAAACATTAAACATTAAAAAAAAACCCACTTCCCTATACAGGGCTGCCTTCAGATGTCTCAGGGGTTGGATAACTCCATACCCTCCAACATTTCTCCAGTGAAAATAGGGACGTCCGAAGGAAAAGCGATACATTCCGGGATCACATCAGAAATGGATTTTACTAAATCAGGGACGTCCTTGGAAAATAGGGACACTTGGAAGGCCTGCTGAAAGCACCAAGATGCCACAAGGTGGCGCACACCCAAGTACCATCGCGCTCCTTTCAAAGAGTATAAACTATGCAAGCAGCAGCAGCTGCCTCTGTATGCCAGGACAAGCCGGCTTCAGGCTTCCAGAGAGAGGGTAGAGAATTTGCAGAGGGATTAGCGCGCAACACATGCCCTTTCTTTGGCTTGCAAGCATGTTCTGCAAGGCCCCACCGCCCCCCACTTAGAAATCTTGGATCTTCCCGCACGGCAGTTTATACCCGTAAAGATGCTCCTCAGCATCCAGTAGGTAGCGCTCCTCGTCCAGAATTACGCATGGGGAGGGGGAGGGGGAAGAGAAACACCACGAGGATTCTAGGATGCCCGAATTTTAAAGCAGAAGAAAATAAACACCAGATCGTGATACGCGCGGTTGACTGGAAAGGGGAATGATGAGCAATGCAATGCCCAGTCTGCGTGCCCAAGGGGGGAAAGTGGCGCAAGTCAGAAGGAGCTGGGCGCTGCTGGTCATTTGCACCTCCCAGGCAGGAACAAGCACAAACTTGATGACTCCGGATTGGCCTGGCCAAGCTTGGCCACATGCCTAGGCCGCCGGGGCAGTGTCCCGCAATGTAGCGAAGCGTCTCGGAAGGGTTAAAACAAAGGAAGAATGGGGGCCCCTTTGGAGAAAAGGAGACGATCGCGTGCTTCGAAAGCCTCCAAATTCAATTGCACACTGGAAGCGTGCGCCAGTGGAGACATTCATCAGCAAGAACAGATTGGGCGACACAAGAGAGCCAGGCCATTGTGTGTGCCACCCCCCTCTTCGCCGCCGCCTTCGGCCAAAAGCAAATCCGCGCCCCAGTGGCAGGTGGACAGTGCAGCAATGGGGAGAAAGCGCCGATTGTGTGCGCTCCAAACTGCCACACGCCAGACCTCGCCTATTGTGCGCCTCTCCATAGAAATGCAAACGAGCAGCGTGTGCCATCCACAATCTGCTCCGCGCAGCAGCTGATGAGGCAGGCGCAGGACGGGCGCCCCCCTCGCCCGGGTGAACTTTGCAGGACCCCTGCTTTGTGCCTTGTTTGCTGGCAGCCAGGCACGCTTGGGGAGGGGGGGGGTCCGCTCTGCAGAAATGAAATGAAAATAATAAGGCCAAAGTCGTTTCAAGTAGATAGCGCGGCAGTCGCGAGCTGCAAAAGTAGAAACTCAGGGGGAGCGATTCCTAGAAACCACATTGGGGGTGCATTTTCAGTAAAATGATTTGACTGAGGCCTCTCTTTTTTTGCACAAGTGGAGTTGCTGCGTTGCTTAAGCTCTCTTTGTTTCAACAGTTTGCAAAAAGCTTTATTTATATATAAAGCTTTTTGCAAACTATATATATATACACACACACCCCTCCAAAAAAGATGCACATCTGAAGCAACATCCCCCCAACCCCCTTTAAAAGATCAAGCACGCCGGCTCTGCAGTCTGCCTAGTAACATCACAACAAAAGCAGCAGTGGCAGATTTGAGGCATTGTAATCCCCCTCTCGCCCCTCGCCCCGTCCCCCCCCCCCCCCCGGCCACGGGCCCCCCCTTTTCCCCCCCCCCCCCCCGTCTCCCACGTGGCCTCCTGGCACGAGCCGGCTTCTCCCCAGCGCCTGCTTAGCATAACAATACACCCCTAGCCTGGCCAATCAGCGCCGCCGAGATTCCAGCAGCTGCCGGCACAGAAGCTCCGCAGCGTATAAATAGGGCGCGCGGCGCTCCTGGCAGCTCACACTTCGCTGGGGACTTTACGAGTGAGCAGAGATCGGAGAGCTTCGGTGCTTAGCTGTCTATATTTCCCGATCGCTTTTCTTTTTTGCCGGGAGAGATCTTTCAGCCGCCGAGCAGAACCTTTTCCTTTGTGTGGATACTTTTTGGGTGCCTGGTTTTTGCTGTTGAAACATTTCTTGTTTGGGGCTTGCCGCTTTTTGCCTGTCTCGGACCATTATGACTTTGGAGGAAATTCACGGGCAGGAGACGATGCCGGAAACTAGCGACAGGTAACTATCCGCCGGGCAGAGGCTCAGCCCGGGATGGGGATGGTGGTTGGTTGGGGTCTAGGCGGCTTATGATGGAAGGGTCTCTCGCGCGGAGGGAGGCGGGCGCGCGGGTTGGGTACCGCGGATGGATGGATGGAGGGCTGGGAATGCAAGCCAGGAAAGGTTTCCCCGCGACTGACGGCACTTGCCCTCTTCTTGTCGTTTGCAGTAGCTCTAGCAGCGCCGCCACCGGCAACCGGATGCAGAAGGCCGGCAAAGCTTTGCAGGAGCTGCTCGTCTCGTCGCAGCGCCGCGGCTGCCTCACCGCGGGCGTCTACGAATCCGCAAAACTGATGAATGTGTAAGTATCTGGGCATTTGCACCGCGCCTGTTGTTTTGCATGCCTTGCGCAACACCGGGAAAAGGGAGGGAAGCCGGGCGGGAAGAAGAGAGTGCAGAATGTGCACAGCTCTTCGCTTTAATTTTTTTGCAAGACTCTCCGCTTTTAAAGTGGCTAATCGCAAGCCCCCCTCTCTCTGCAGTGATCCCGACACGGTCGCTTTCTGTGTGCTGGCCGCGGACGAGGAAGACGAGGGCGACATCGCCCTGCAGATCCATTTCACGCTCATCCAAGCCTTTTGCTGCGAGAACGACATTGACATTGTGCGCGTGAACGACATCCAGAAGCTGGCCGCAATTGTGGGCGCCAGCGAGGAGGCCGGGGAGCCCAGAGACCTGCACTGCATCCTCATCACGGTGAGTTTTCAGCGCCATGTAGGGGGCAAGCCCCACTTTTATTCTGTGCAATGCCATAGCATGCCATGCCTGTCTTTAACACTTGGGCATTGGGCAGGATTTTCTCCTGTGAATCTCTTTGAGGCAGCACATTTGTTAGCAAAATAGTGCCAGAGCAGCCTTAGGCCAGCAAATAGCTGCCACTGACATGATTTAAGTGCTTCTGCCAGTGGCCCATTCCCAAGGAAGCACATCTCCTAAAGTGTGTTTTATTGGTACCTCAGGAATTAGTAGTTGTTGCAATTTCGGACATATATATATAGCCTGCCTTATTGTCCATAGCAGTGAGCAGATTTAGTTTCCTGCTGTATTGTGTTTTGGACTGTGATTTTCACTCATGTATCTTTGTTCTCTTTATTGCAGAATCCCAATGAGGATGCCTGGAAAGACCCAGCCTTAGACAAGCTGAACTTGTTTTGCGAAGAGAGTCGAAATGTCAACGACTGGGTGCCCAACATCACCCTGCCCGAGTGATGGTGACGGTGTTGACGTAGCCGGTGCACAGGAGAGGTTGAAACCTTTTTGTTGCATTATCACCTTGGAGCTGCACATCTGGGCAACCCAGCGAGTGGCTGATTCTGGAGATTAGCCCGGTCAACAGCTTGGATTAAGTCGCTCAGACACAGCACGTGGTGGATTCTTGTGGGGAGAAAAAAAAGAGAGAAGCAAAGGCGAGTGGATTGTACCAGCAGTGAGTCTCTCCGCTATGCTGCAGCGCTGGAGAAGCTGGCATATCTGTGGAGCTGAAGAAGAACTGCAGTTTTTATTTTAGGAGCAGAAGAAAAGAGTGGGGGGAAAAAAACTGTGGCAGGTTTCCAGGTCAGGTGGAATGTTCATGTTAGAAAGCCAGAGTGAAAGTTGAAAACTGGACATAGGTGAAAGGGCAGGAATGGACACAGTATTGTAACAAGAAACTGCTGGTGGGGGGCATCCAGCCCCTTCCCCAAGAGACTGGACTCTTAAAAGACATTGGTACGATTGCATTTCTGCAAAGATTTTGATGCAGATTGAGCTACCGGAGGAGGTCTTTTGGACTATATTCTGCATTGATAACCAATCTTGCAATAATTCTTTTAAACTGAAATTCATGCTGCTATTGAAATTCTTAACACATTTGTAATAAATTTTTTGATAACCAACTTTCTTGTGGTGGTGGTCTTGCTTGCCAGCTGGTGGGGGAAGAGTCATAAACAACAGTCAATGGAGTAAAATATATAAATGGGCTGTAAACAGAATGTGGAGAGGGCTGTTGAAGTCATCCTAAAGGTATTGCAGGGAAGCAATGCTTGGGTCACAATCTTAACACACAGTTCCGTGCACTTAAAGTGGACTTAAGCACAGTTGCCTGGGTTTTTTACAGTTGTGTGTGGCTTTATCTACATGTGCCTGCAGAGGCACTTAACGGTTGATGTGTGCCATAGAAATCATCACACTTCCCTGGGCTGCCTTTCTGTGGTTTACGCAGGTTTGTCATCAAAAAGATGCAAATGGTTTAGCTCGAGCAGGTAATAATAAAAATTTACTGGTTGAAACTACAATGTGAGTGGCCCAAAGATCTCTTATCAGCTGAAAATATCTGAGCCACTGATGCTAGCTGGACAAAAGGGTATATGACTTCTATTTGAAATGACTTGACCTCTCACCCAACCCATGGCAACAGCTGTTTATCGCAACAGCTTGCAAGACTGAAGAGCTGCATGTTTAATAAGCTCTGTTCTGGGCAATGGTCTTTTGTCATGCACTTAAAAAGACACAGCACATGTTCCTAGGCAGCTGATTATTTAAAAGCTGAAATAATAAAAACCACAAAAATAGTTGTACAGTTTCAGATGGTTAGCATTGGTATCAAAGCTACTTGCCTCTAACATTCAGTTGCTATGATTAAAAGTTTCTGGAGAAACTATGTATTTCACAAGACACTGTTACATTTTGTTCAGTCACTTTCTACCCTGTACAAGTCTAGATTTTTTTCTTTTTCTTTTTAAGATCCAGACTTTTCAGCCTCAAACCCCAGACACAATTGCATTGGAAATATGCAGATGGAGTGCCAATAGCTTGCATCTGCCTCAAGCTGTCGGCTTCTTGTCTGACTGCCATATGCTGGAACAAAAGAAGCTGTCATTTCAGTTTCCCAATTGTCTACATGCACTATTTCAATGAATAAAACAGTGGGGGTTTTTTCCTCTCTAAAGGAAGGGGGAAAATGTTGCTAAAAGTAGTCTGTGTGGTCACTTGGATTTCTGGCAAAAAAGTAGCCAGTTTGCATTTCACCTTGGTTTTGAATCGGATAGACACATTTGTCTGCAATAATTCATTTGTTTTAAAGTCTTGCTGCAGAAGCAAAAGATCAGCCAAGTGGCAGCGTTAAGAATATTGTCGAAGGCATAAGTGGCATTCGATGCCTGTAAGGGAACTGGTAGCACACACGTTGCCTTTTTAGTTCCACACCCAGTCCAGCACGAGAACACTGTGATACAGGCATCTGAGACATTATGATATCACTTGCTGCCCATGCCTTTGTTTAGTGCTCAGAGCTGAAAGGCTGGTTGCATTTGGGAACAAAGATAATTTGCTGCCCAGCCAATGGAATTTGAAACATTCTGTTTCTAAGCGTGGTCATGTGAATGACATTCCATAGTTCCTCTTGGTATTTGCTTTAACTGTATAAGGTATGGCAGAGGCAGGAGGCACTGACCATGCAAAACCTTTCAGTGTTGCTGTTGACACAACAAGAGTTGGCTACGGCCTCATCATACACACAACAACTTATAGGCAAAAGTTGGTTGTGTAAACGCATTCTGTACTTGCTACTGAAGCTATGCCATACGAACGATGTGTGATGGCAACAAGAGTTATTTACATCAGTGAAATAACTTTGCTGTAATGAAATCTCTGTTGATAATTGACATAAGTGCTCAAGCTATGTCGTAATCAACTATTACTGAATCAAGTTTTCTGTGTAGAGCTTTCATACCCTCCAACATTTCTCCAATGAAAATAGGGACGTCCTAAGGAAAAGTGGGACATTCCAGGATCAAATCAGAAACCGGGACAGCTCCTCTAAATCTGGGATGTCCCTGGAAAATAGGAACTTTTGGAGGGTCTGAGCTTTGTGTCAACGGCTACACAGTGGTACCTCGGGTTACATATGCTTCAGGTTACATACGCTTCAGGTTACAGACTCCGCTAACCCAGAAATAGTGCTTCAGGTTAAGAACTTTGCTTCAGGATGAGAACAGAAATTGTGCTCCGGCGGCGCAGCAACAGCAGGAGGCCCCATTAGCTGAAGTGGTGCTTCAGGTTAAGTACAGTTTCAGGTTAAGAACAGACCTCCGGAACGACGTAACCTGAGGTACCACTGTATTCAAAAATGACAGAGGTTGAGGCTTGAAATCATTTGAAAGCCTTTTCTGCTAAGTACCAGGTATTTCCTGGGCTTATGGTCCATTTTGGAATAAACATGCTTAAGATTGCATTCGATTCATTAGTTTAGGCCACGCATTAGGTGTTAGATTTTTAATCTAAAGAAATGGAACGTATTCTGTGCAAAGAAGTCCTCTTTGCATTTTCAAGCAATGTGCAGAGCTCTCTTTCTCAGGAGCCTTGCACGTTTCACCTGATCAGTTCTTCAGCCAAGGACCGTATGAAAACAAGGCAGTATTCCGGGCTATCCTAGAATAACTTTTCTGCAAAGCGTGGGCTATAAGCTATGACCTCGAATAACTTAATAAACGGTTGAGCCGATAAGATGGAAGCAAGTCTTTAAAACAAAGCAGGGATATTGTATTATAATCAGAGAACTAACTTGCCCACTTTGTCCAAATTGTTGTGTACACAAGTTATAGTTGTCAAGAGAAAAGTTACACTTCATTCTTCTAAGCAGGAAAGCAAAACAACATTCCAGGCACTATTTGCCCCGAAGTGACATTGTTTCAGCCACATTGCAAGATGCCCTGTAAAATAGGTCAGAGAATGAAGCAAGTTCAGACCAATGTTTTATTTTATTTTTTACAGACAGTTCACTCCAAATTTTACTCGCGCCCTAATCCTACGACACGCTTGCTTGTTCAGAATTCCAGATAATGGTACGTAGGAGCCTTCTGTAGTGCTGTCTCTGAAGCTCACCAGATCTCTTACTCCAGATCCTTTCTAGAAAAAATGCCCCAAACTGCATGTGTCAGTTGTAATAGTGACAATCTCTGCAAATGATCTGTGTTGGGGTGTCATCTTGATTTGGGGATGGTGGCTATTGCTTTTGTAACCTTTAAAGCCCTAAACGGCCTCGGCCCAGTATACCTGAAGGAGCGTCTTCACCCCCATCATTCAGCCCGGAAACTGAGGTCCAGTGCCGACAGTCTTCTGGCGGTTCCCTCACTGCGAGAAGTGAGGTTACAGGGAACCAGGCAAAGGGTCTTCTCGGTAGTGGCACCTGCCCTGTGGAACTCCCTCCCACCAGATGTCAAGGAAAGAAACAACTACAGTCATACATCGGGTTACAGACACTTCAGGCTGTGTTTTTTTGGGTTACAGACCGCTGAAACCCGGAAGTACTGGAATAGGTTACTTCCGGGTTTCGGCGGTCACGCATGCGCAGAAGCGCTAAATTGCTAAAGGCAGACATCTAAAGGCAGCCCTGTTTAGGGAAGTTTTTAACGTTCAATGTTTTATTGTATTTTTAATATTCTGTTGAGAGCCGCCCAGAATGGCTGGGGAGGCCCGGCCAGATGAGTGGGGTATAAGTAATAAATAACAACAACAACAACAATTTCAGCTGAATGTCTATGCCATGGTGGCTTTCACACTGACATACTATAGCAGGCTTCCACAACCTTGGCCCTCCAGATGTTTTTGAGACTACAATTCCCATCATCCCTGACCACTGGTCCTGCTAGCTAGGGATCATGGGAGTTGTAGGCCAAAAACATCTGGAGGGCTGAGGTTGAGGAAGCCTGTACTATATAGCCTACCTTTGAATGTATTTGTGACTCTTGCAGGAATCCACTCTAATGCTTGCAGGTGACCTTTTCATATTAGCATTTAGTAGTTGGGGAAATATGATTTGCTATCCAACTGGGAAAGGCAAAATCCAGTTAATACTTAATACATAACTACACTGTTCGGTCCCAGCGCCTGCCAACCTAGCAGTTCGAAAGCACCCCCCCGGGTGCAAGTAGATAAATAGGGACCGCTTACTAGCGGGAAGGTAAACGGCGTTTCCGTGTGCGGCTCTGGCTCGCCAGATGCAGCTTGTCACGCTGGCCACGTGACCCGGAAGTGTCTCCGGACAGCGCTGGCCCCCGGCCTATAGAGTGAGATGGGCGCACAACCCTAGAGTCTGTCAAGACTGGCCCGTACGGGCAGGGGTACCTTTACCTTTACACCAGCCTGTAGTAGACAAACTCACCCCCCTGCCCAAATAATGATGGCAATGTAGCTTGAGTTTCACAGGACAGGGTGCAAGACTAACTGCATTCCTGTAGCTTAAGCAGATCCATAGGAGAGGGATTTAATTTTTAGGTAGCCTATGCATGCTAGAGGCTGGGCTCATATGGTCTTCAGCTGTACATATTTGGGAAATATTCTAGGAGGCAGGCACCATTCCAATAACAAGTTCGGAATGGTGATGGTGTGGCAAAGCTAATGTAGGCACCCTTTATGGGTCATGGCAACTGGTCCTTCAGAGGCACTGGTATCTCTTAGAACTGAAACACCACACCCAGGTTCCACCTGTGTTTACTATGTCCTCCCTTCCAACTAGGCTGAGATGAGGCATTCTTTCTGCATAGGACAGAACATTAACAAGGTGAATGATGCACCCCAAATGTTAGGTAATGGTTCCTTCACCATGCAATTGCAAAGTTGTTCTGAAGGAGACTAATTTTAAATGGGGGGTGGATTTGGCACCCAACCCCTGTTAAAAGACATGGGGCCCAACACTGCATTATGAATTTTGGGACCCGTTTTCAGCCATACAACACTATTGAGCAGATATGTGTAAAAGCTGCGTGAATTTCACACACGCACATTTTTATTAAATTTTCTGTTTTACAATTTAGAATATTCATTTAAACAACCTTAAAAGTATCAGTGACTTCCCTTCCTCTCTTTTCATGTTTCATTTTGCATAACATAAATCCCTGCATATTTTACATAGACTAAACCAATCAGTATTCCATTAGTACATCCATCAAAACTTATTTACACTGTTGAATTTATCTTAATGCTGCCAACATTTTCAAGTGTACACAATCCCCCCCCATATATTCAACAAACATTTTCCAATTTTCTCTAAATGTATGTTCTTCTTGTTCTCTTATTATATTTGTTAAGTTTGCAAGCTGTGCATATTCCATCAGTTTAAGTTGCCATTCTTCTTTAGATGGGACTTCGCTCGTTTTCCATTTTGGGGCTAACAAAACACGGGCTGCAGTAGTGGTATACATAAATAGCCTTTTTTTGACACCTGGAAGTTTCCATCTGAATTATCACCAACAATATGGATTTCTTAACCACTTGAATGATGGCCAGTGCTTGACTGTGATAGGATGCTGGAAGTTCTACCATGTTCTGAGCTGTGCTTGGTTTCCAAGGAGACCATTGCAGGGAATAGACTTCTTCTGTGCCTAGGAATTTTCAGGCATTCCAACTCCAGTGCAGCTCTAGTTGTGTGCAAACAAAAGGGCTGCGCCTGAATGTGTATGCAGAGGCACCTTGGAATGTACACAGACTGCAAATTCGCCCTGGTCTGCATTTGAATGCATGTGAATGGGCATTCGGTTTGGGTGTGCTGTTCCCATTCCAGCATCTGATATAATCAAGTAATCCTGTTTACTCATATGCACATCCTATTCTAGATAAGGGCAACTTTCTGCATAGCAGGAGTCCTCATTTTGCTGGAGCTAGATGTCATAGTTCAGAGTATAGCTGTCAACTTTCCCCCCTTTTTAAGGGAAATCCCCTTATTCTAAAAAGGATTCCTCACAAGAAAAGGGAAAAGTTGACAGCTGTGGACTCAGCAAACTTTTTCAGCAGGGGGCTGGTCCACTTTCCCTCAGACCTTGTGGGGGGCCAGACTATATTTTGAAGGGGAAAAAAGAACAACTTCCTATGCCCCACAAATAATCCAGAGATGCATTTTAAATAAAAGGACACATTCTACCCATGTAAAAACACCAGGCAGGCCCAACAAATAACCCAGAGATGCATTTTCAATAAAAGGACACATCCGACTCATGTAAAAACATGCTGATTCCCGGACCGTCCACGGGCTGGATTTAGAAGGCGATTGGGCTGGATCCGGCCCCCGGGCCTTAGTTTGCCTACCCATGCCATAGACTGTTTAGGAACATTCAGTCTTTGAACCAGTGTGAAAGTCTACACATGGTAGGTTAGAGACTCAAGGTTGCACCTCTGCAGATAGCTGTCACAAATATGATCTTAGCCAGGTGCACATCCATATGTCCCCCAAAGGGGTAGAATAAAATAGGGCATATGTTTGCATAGTTGCAAGCCCCCTGCTCTCATTTGGCATGTAGGTAAAGGTAAAAGGTAAAGGACCCCTGGACGGTTAAGTCCAGTCAAAGGCGACTATGGCATTGCGGCGCTCATCTTGCTTTCAGGCCGAGGAAGCCAGCGTTTCTCCATAGACAGCTTTCCGGGTCATGTGGCTCAACGCAACACTGTGACAGAAACCAGAGTGCACAGAAATGCCATTTACCTTCCCGCTGCAGTGGTACCCATTTATCTATTTGCACTGGTGTGCTTTCGAACTGCTAGGTTGGCAGGAGCTGGGACAGAGCAATGGGAGCTCACCCCGTTGCAGGGATTCGAACCGCCAACCTTCTGATCGGCAAGCCCAAGAGGCTCACTGGTTTAGACCACAGCGCCACCCACTTCCCATTTGGCCATAGCTGTCAACTTTTCCCTTTTCTTGCGAGGAATCCTATTCGGAATAAGGGAATTTCCCTTAACAAAAGGGAAAAGTTGACAGCTATGCATTTGGCATGTATATATGTAAGCACATGCACACAAGTTCCATGTTTGATCGTAAGGTGTGCATGTTCAGGCAAAGTCCCTTTGTTCCACTTGGATGTATGCTAGAGGGCTATGGTCAGGCAGATGAAAGAACCCAGGCTAGGTTCACTAAGTTCATGGCTCCCCAGCTCTCAAATCCCCTGGTCATCAAATGTCAGCAGCAGAAGTGCAGTCAGATTACATACTGTCTCAGGTTCAGAATATATAATATTACTGGGAGCCTGTCTAATGACCTATATAATCAGGAATGAGATGGGTCTGGATAGTATCTATGCATTGTACTCTGCATGGATGCATTCATACAAAGGTCAACAGCCTGTGTACAAATGGGGTCCTAAATCCAGTGAATCTGTTAAAGTAGCTGTGGCAAAACCCCACAAGAACCAGTCTAAAGGAGGCTTGTGCAATAAATTCATTTTATTCTTTGAGGTGTAATCAAATGGGCCAGTGATTCATTTCACTTTTCATATTTTCAAGATCAAGGCCTCGGGCGTCTGTTGATGGAAAGATGGGATATAAATAATTGTGTTATATAATATAAATAAATACATGGAAATAATTTACGGACAGAAGCATTAATGGGTTGATAACCCCTAACACACACCAATCTGCAAAGGGGCTCATTTCATTTATCTTTAGTACAATCCAGGAAGGTAGATCAAAGGCTACCCAGTGCGCCTCATAGCTAAATTAAGCTCTCCTAAATACAGCACCGACCAAAGTGACACACTCACTTTCTCTCTGGGAACATGTCGTTTCAGCTTTGCGATTATCCAGTATTGGTGAACTGATTCATTCAGCACTGGAGATACCATTGGCTCTGAAAGCCAAACACAAGGCTTCTGTTGCTGGACAATATCAGATAGCTCAGCTGGTTAGAGCATGGTGCTGATAACGCCAAGGTTGCAGGTTCGATCCCCATATAGGACAGCTGCATATTGCTGCATTGCAGGGGGGGTTGGACTAGATGATCCACAGGATCCCTTCCAACTCTACAGTTCTTTGATTCCACTATCATATTAATCTGCAGGGACATGAAGGATCTATTTTCTGATTACTCCCAGAATATACTGAACTAGCGTGTCAAGGATGCTAACATGCTGGTTTTCTATGAGCAGAGTTAAAATGGCTATTATTATTATTATTATCGGGACCATGCAAGGATTTGAGCATTCACCTGCTGTCAAATGGCACAAATGCTTCAAGTGAGGCTGTTGTATCGTGTGGTTCGCCTTTCATTGTTGAGTTTCCATAGCAGGTTTATTGGTGGTTGTTCAATCCGGTAAACAGCAAAAGTATGCTGTGGCGAGGAATCACAAGCTCCTCCCACAGGCATGTGCTTTTCCTTTATCCACCCACATACCTTGCATGCTTTTGGATTGTAAAAGAATGACACACTCACTGGAGAATAATGTCTCTTTGAAAAACTGCTTTCATGTGTGTGCAATACACTCCCACTGTCCCACAAAGGAGATCAGGTGTGCACAGCAGGCAAAAACTCTGATAAAATCTATTGCTTATACTATTCACTTTCTCCCCACATTTTTAAAGACAATCAGCTTAAGGAGGAATTCTTTGTCCCCTGCAGATTATTCTGGTATTTAGCATAACAACACCTGCCTTTCCAGACAGGTGCTGCTAGCCTTAAGAGGTATGTTGAGCCCAAAAGCCATGTGCTTGCCATACTAAGGATTGTAGGTCTTCACCAGCAAAATGCATTTTTTAACCCTTAAGATACTAGCCTGACCAGTTCTATGTACAATTCCCCTTGTTGGGCATGGCAATTCTCCACCTTAGACTCCGCCCTTTGCACGAGCATCATCCATCAGTCATGTTCCTGTCCCATGCAGTTGCAATTCACTGCTGCTAGTGAGCCCTGTATCCCTGATCTTGCATTCCAGCTCCCTTGGCCTGTATACCTGACAGCCATCTTGGAAATTTCTGACGTTGGTCTAAATCGTGTGCATGTGCACACACTTGCTATCTAGATTCTAATCCTGACCTGGTTTTTTTAAAGCTGGCTATCTCTGTTGACGCTCTCATCCGCTCTCGCAAGCCGCTCTTCTATGGTTCACCAGGACCCTCTGAATGGTGAAGTTTGTCTCCTCCAGCCTTCAGCCAGCATGGTCAGTGGATGATAGAAGCTACAGGCCAAAACAGGTTGAGGAAGGCTGGTTGAGCTGTGGTTAGGATCTTTGTAAAGAAAGCTCAACTTTGCAGATGTCAGAAATTTTACTTTTTGGAAAAAAAAGGAAAGGTAAAGGACCCCTGGATGGTTTTATTGTTGTTTAGTCGTTTAGTAGTGTCCGACTCTTCGTGATCCCATGGACCAGAACATGCCAGGCACTCCTGTCTTCCACAGCCTCCCGCAGTTTGGTTAGACTCATGTTTGTAGCTTCAAGAACACTATCCAACCATCTCGTCCTCTGTCGTCCCCTTCTCCTTGTGCCCTCCATCTTTCCCAACATCAGGGTCTTTTCCAGGGAGTCTTCTCTTCTCATGAGGTGGCCAAAGTATTGGAGCCTCAACTTCAGGATCTGTCCTTCCAGTGAGCACTCAGGGCTGATTTCCTTAAGAATGGATAGGTTTGATCTTCTTGCAGTCCATGGGACTCTCAAGAGTCTCCTCCAGCACCATAATTCAAAAGCATCAATTCTGTTTTGGAGAGTTGAATTAGGCACCTTTAGGCAAAAACATTCCTTTTTAACCAGGCCTTTGGTTGATCCGATTTACTTCCTATGCCCTTTTAAAATGTGTTTTCTGTGTGTGTGTGGGGGGGGGTTATTGGGTTGCTGTTTTTATTTTTATTAGTTATTTTATGGTTTCATATCTTGATTTTATTCTGTGAACTGCCCTGAGACCCCTGGGTATAGGGCGGAATAATAATAATAATAATAATAATAATAATAATAATAATAATAATA
>JAXCMG010000112.1:29265-79018 GCA_034642415.1 Podarcis siculus
AATAATAATAATAATAATAATAATAATAATAATAATAATAATAATAGAGACTGTATTACTGTAAAACCACCATCAGCCCCCAAACTTGCTAGGGTTGGGGCCCCTTTCCACCCCTGAAATAGATTGCAGAATTGATGTTCCAGTACAGTAGCCTTCCTCAAGCTGCAGCAGCAGCATCCTGAACATTTATTTATATTTTGAAGGAAATCCCACTGAATTCTCCCAGACCCACAACACTCCCGACTTTTTAGATCAGTTCTATCAATCAGGGACAAAATCTACTCCACACAACTGTGTTCAGAAGGATGTATGCCTTTGGCGGTGAGGAAACTGGGATTCCCAATGGGAACGCAACCTCGGTTGCCCTCATACAGGGAGTTCCATATGTTCTCTGTCCTTCACATTGTCTTTTGCAAAGTTGCACATTATTTCAAACTTCTAAAAACAACAGCAGCAAATAATAACAACCACGTCTGCATGACTTGTACTAAACAATTAAATTATAGGTGCATGTTATAGGGTAGTACAGACTGTTCTCTTCGGAATTAAAAATCAGTCTCCTAAATTCACTCCATAGTTTTTTAACCGTATAAAACCCCCAGGTTGGCTTGCTTGGCTTTAAAACATGAAAAAGAGAGAGACTTTACCAGAGATTTTGATCCCCAAAGCATCCATATATTATAGTGGCCACACTTTCAGGGCTCACATTATGTATCAAGACTCAGTGATACATAATGTAATCTCTCTTCATTAGATTTTTTGACATTTACATATTATATTTATGCGAACAGGACTCAGGACAATGTACATGGTTCTCCCTGCCCCCCACAATCCACACACAACAACTCTATTAGGTAAAGTAGGTTGAGAAATAGTAACAGGCCCAGTGCTACCCTGCGAACTTCATAACCATGTGGGGATTCAAACCGCACTCTCACTAGTTCAAATCCAACCCTTTGCACTAGGATTTCAAATGCTGAGACTCCAGCTCCCATCATCCCTGACCACTGGTCTTGGGAGCCACAGGCAGTGGCGTATCGTGGATTGCCAGTGCTCAGGGCTGCGCCGAAGAGTGGGTGGATGAGAGGGAAATGGGAGGAGTACGCATGTGCTTTCAACTGCCTCACCCAGAAGATTACAGCCGCAGAGATAAGAAGAGTTGTTCCGTTGTCTGGAGAAGTCACTTTCTGTTTCGCAAGGAGGAGCCGATTTCAATGGAGCCCAGTGACGGAAGTAGGCAGCTGTATTGAGGCAGCACCAGGTATTGCGATTTTGCGCCCCCTAACAATTTTGCACCTGGGGCAACAGCAACCTGTGCTATGCCACCGGCCACAGGTTTCCTATTCCTGGACTGCATCAGGGTGGCTGTCACTCACTTGATGACTCCTCCTGGAACCTATTGACGGACTGCAACTTTGCAACTTTGGATATTGTTACGAATTGGTGTGGGCAGGCTGTATGCCTGAGCCGCCTTCTAATTCCTGGATCCAGCATGGATTCAATTCATGGAATAGCCAGGCTAGCTTCCCGGTGAGGTGATGGTCCTGGGTCATTAAGGTATCAAAGGAAGTGTTTCTGTGCCAGATGACAAATGGGTAGGCCCCTCTCCTTTGACTCACTGATAGTTAGAAAGGCAAAGGCAGGGTGGAGAGTTGAGTTATGTGAGCAAGAAGCTAGAAACTGCAGGTTGAGAAGCTACAGAGGCAAAACCATGCCTGATTTCTGTTGGAAACCAAGGCAGCGACTATGGGAGAAGCACTTGGGGTGTTGATTCTGTGAATGCCTTCATCATAGTAGGCTCAGGATGTAATAAAGCAAATAATAAAGCAGGGGTCAGCAACCTTTTTCAGCCATGGGCCGGTCCACCATCCCTCAGACCATGTGGTGGGCCGCACTATATTTTTTGGAAAAAAGAACAAATTTCTATGCCCCACAAATAACCCAGAGATGCATTTTATATAAAAGCACACATTCTACTCATGTAAAAACACCAGGCAGGCCCCACAAATAATCCAGAGATGCATTTTCAATAAAAGGACACATTCTACTCATGTAAAAACATTTAGACGGTGATTGGGTCAGATCCAGCCCCCGAGCCTTAGGTTGCCTACTCCTGTGCTAAAGGTACCACTGTCTCCACAGTCTCTCATCCCAAAGGAAACATGAACCCTAGGAATCTCACACCGGGGTTGAATCTCACACTGGGGTGGTGTACAACAGTATGTTAACACTGTAGCAATGGTGGAGGAGATACTTACAGGGTCATAAATTAATAATAATAACAATAATAATGCAACATTTTGCTTTCATATATGGAAACAAGTCTTCACATAAACAATTTGCACTGTTCGCCCAAGGCGTCTGTGTAAGGCAAGGCAAGCATCATGGAAATATCCGTGTGGCTTTTGCATAAGCTCTATGCAGGACCAGGCTAACTTGGAGAGATCCGTTCTCCAAAATCTTCAGGAGCCCCACAGGCAAAGGCCCCAAGACAACATGGGTTAGTTCTTTCCATCAGAAACGAGCAATTAGCCCCATCTCATCCATGTCCCAGCAATTGCAGTAGTGCTGAAATGAATGAAGGATAAGGCTATGAGCTGCGATAGCTATACAGTGGTACCTCGGGTTAAGTTCTTAATTCGTTCCGGAGGTCTGTTCTTAATCTGAAACTGTTCTTAACCTGAAGCACCACTTTAGCTAATGGGGCCTCCTGCTGCCACCACGCTGCCCGAGAGTGATTTCTGTTCTTATCCTGAAGCAAAGTTCTTAACCTGAAGCACTATTTCTGGGTTAGCAGAGTCTGTAACCTGAAGCGTATGTAACCTGAAGCGTATGTAACCCAAGGTACCACTGTATTACTTCCTATATCGGGGGCAAGATATCTCTGAATATCAGTTGTTGGGAATCGCCGGAGAGGAGAGCATGGCTGTACTCAGGCCCGGTTTTGTTGACTCCCTATAGACATTGGGTTGGCCCCTGTGACAACAGGATTCTAGATTAGGTGAGGCTTTGGTCTGGCCCAGCGGTGACAAAAATGTTTTGTCATTTTAGCTGAATGGCGTTTGGTTTAAATCAGCCGTAGCCCCTCGTCTATTGAAGTAGAAACAGACTGCAACCACAAATTCACATCTACCAAATGCACTTACATAAATCTCCCCCCTGCTCTTCACAGCAAGTCCTGGAACGGATGGCAGAGAAACGACAATTTCTTTATTTCTCTTTGGGGGGCAATTATGCAACATAATTGCCTTTAAGAGCCCTCTTCTTGCTGCTGCCAGCAATTCTATTTTCTTCCAGGAGCATTTCCCCTACCAGATATGGTTTCCGAATATAAAAATATATCAGGCCGATGGGGGGAAATATGCCAAAAACTCTAAGAGCATTTGACACCTTCCCACTTTTGCTACTATAATTATTTCAGCTAGCTTCTGGAAGGAGTGACAACGGCAGGGCAATGATCAGCAAACACTTGGCTTCCAGAAAACCCCAGCCTGTTGCTGATTCATAGGATTGCGGCTTCCTACCAGCAACGCTTTTGTACCTTCAACAGCTGGAGAACAGGCTGCAATTCAACCAGTGAACTTTCCCCCAGCGTGGAGAAGGCAAAGGTATCTCCTCATTCATGTCTGACTGTTGTGCTACAGTTAGAGACATAGGGGCCTTGCCAGAATAAACTGATGGTTAAGATTATCAAAAGCTGCCTTATATACCAGAGTGAGGCCATTCTAGTTCAGTATTACCCACGCTGTCTGCATCAGGTTCCCAGCATTTCAGACACTCTTTCCCAGACCTAGGTGGAAATTCTAGGGACTGGACCTACTACAGTGGTACCTCGGGTTAAGTACTTAATTCATTCTGGAGGTCAGTTCTTAACCTGAAACTGTTCTTAACCTGAAGCACCACTTTAGCTAATGGGGCCTCCTGCTTCCACCGCACCACCGGAACACGATTTCTGTTCTCATCCTGAAGCAAAGTTCTTAACCCGAGGTACTATTTCTGGGTTAGCGGAGTCTGTAACCTGAAGCGTCTGTAACCCGAGGTACCACTGTATTGTTAGCAGGAACACCAAAGAAACCCCCC
This sequence comes from Podarcis siculus, assembly GCA_034642415.1. Lineage (NCBI taxonomy): Eukaryota > Metazoa > Chordata > Lepidosauria > Squamata > Lacertidae > Podarcis > Podarcis siculus. The sequence goes on from JAXCMG010000112.1 coordinate 33,346, forward strand.
TGTGTTGCAAAACAGAACGCTAAGCAACTCGTCAGCTAATAATATACTGACAATATTTTTACAACACTATACTGTTTCAAAATTCGTAAACAGAAGACATGTAATATGTGCATGGAGTCACAAATTAATAAGAATCAAATAAATGTTCCATGAACAGGAATGGTAGGAGTGGTAAATCACTGTCAAAGATCACTGAAACGGAGGCAGAATGCCTTTCCACAGTCAATATCCTATAAATGTGAGATGATGGGTGCTCTGAACGTTGCAATAGGGTGCTCTGAGCACAGCAGCAGAGACAACAGTTCTTCCAGGATAATGAACTGTTTCAATGATAATTCTTCATCAGCAAATTAATTGTCCCCAAAGGTACATCAAATGGCCATGGATCAGTGATCACTTAAAGGTGTAGTAAGTTGTGGTAAGTAAGTGTTTGCAGGAATGGCATGCGCTCGGCCACTGAGCTATGGTCCATCCTTAATGGTTGTACAGGATTTCATCCAAGTCTTCCTTATCATCTCATTTTTTCCTTCTTGGAGCGCAAGGCAACATATGTGGTTCTTCCCTTGCTCCTATTTTGTTTTCACAGCTGTCAGGGGTTCAGGGAGAGAGGCACAGGTGAGGGAGGAGACTGAGAGCGAGGGTGAAGAATTCCAGGACAGCGAGGAAGAGGATGACGATGACTTGAGGGATTCCATGAGTCTTTCAAGTGAATCGGAGGATTCCCAGAAAGGAGCACCTGTGGTCAAGCCCAGGGGAATCCAAAGTGGGAGCTGGGAGTTGGGACCGGCTTCTCCGCCGGAGCGCAGTGAAGGGGGTGGAGATTCCAGTGTGACAGGAGAAGCAGGTCAGAAAGCAGAGAGGGAGGGGAGATCGGAGCAAGGCATCCTCCCGGAAGGGGGGGAGAGTAGTACAGGGAGTAGTGTAGCGGTCAAGAGGAAGGTCAGAGGTAGCGAACACGCGCCAAGTTCAAATGTGGGGGCGCGCGGAAATACAGGGAGCCCGGAGGAGGAGCCAGGTCCCAAAGCACGCAGGAGGGGGGAAGAGTTGTCTGGGGATTCAGCGTCAGGGAAATCCAGGAGGGGCGAAACCCCGGGGGGGCAGGAAGACCCTGCGGAAAAGGAAAGAGAGGAAGAGGTGGAGCAGCACAAGCCTCTTAAACTGGTGCAGGGGAGGGACTGTCTCAGAGGGGACTTCAACGGTCTAAGCGTAACAGACGTGGGGCTGCGCGCCTCTACTGTGGAGTGTACGATGTACTGCAATAAAGATCTTTGTAAATAAGACTGGATTTGGCGTTGGTCTCTTGTGAGCTGGGACCTGAGGCAGCCCTGACAACAGCAATGCTCAGAAATGGATTAGGCTGTGAGATGAAGACTGGTTCAGTGAAGTTCATGGCTATGTACAGATTTCAACTTAGGTCTCCACGTGCATCCTAGCCATTGCCCCTCTGCCCCTGTCTAATATGTGAACAGAGAAAACATAAAGGCTATTTGAATGATTTGCAGCCTCTTTTGATGTTCTGCAGCATGACAAGAAAATCCAGTTGTAGCTTCTAGCCCTCTACTCATCCTAACTGTCCCCACCTCTTGGGGGCTATGAAGTCCTTCTTCCTTGTATGGAGGGCAATCTCCCATCAGCCACAGCAGCCATGGCCAATGGTCAGGCACAATGGAAGTCATAGTAAAAAATAATGATATGCAGGCTACCTAGTTGAGGAAGGCTGATGCAAGGAAATGAACTACATTATACGGCCTAGGACCCTCGTACCTACGGGACCGCCTCTCCTGGTATGTCCCACAGAGAAATTTACGGTCTGCAAATAAAAACATCCTAAAGATCCCAGGCCACAGAGAGGTTAGGCTGGCCTCAACCAGAGCCAGGGCCTTCTCGGCCGCGGCTCCAATCTGGTGGAACGCTCTGTCACAAGAGACTAGGGCCCTGCAGGACCTGACATCCTTCCGCAGGGCCTGCAAGACAGAGCTGTTCCACCAGGCCTTTGGTCAGGGCGCAGCCTGACCCCCCTCCTCTGGCAATTGGCAATCTACACAGAATTTGCTTGATGGTTGCCATTAATTTGATTTTAATTTGATTTAATTAATTTTATAATGAATGTTTTTAGAATGTCGGATTATTTTGATTGTTAGCCGCCCTGAGCCCAGCTTCGGCTGCGGAGGGCGGGATATAAATAAAATTTATTATTATTATTATTATTATTATTATTATTATTATTATTATTAGTGAGTCATTTTCAGAAATCTCTAAGAGCTAGTTTAGAAAACACGGTACAGTGGTACCTCAGGTTAAGAACTTAATTCATTCTGGAGGTCTGTTCTTAACCTGAAACTCTTCTTAACCTGAAGCACCACTTTAGCTAACGGGGCCTCCCACTGCCGCAGCGCCGCCGGAGCACCATTTCTGTTCTTATCCTGAAGCAAAGTTCTTAACCCAAGGTAATATTTCTGGGTTAGTAGAGTTTGTAACCTGAAGCGTATGTAAGCTGAAGCGTCTGTAACCTGAGGTACCACTGTAGTTCCTTTAAACCAGTCCTTAAGATGGCTATGTGAGCCATTTGTAAGCAGCTGTTTCCCATGTAGAAAATGTGGCTTTCTCTACGCTGTGTGCACCTGTAACAATATGGGCATGGGGACATATTGCCAGATTTCAACCCAGAGATTCACTTTTTATGTTTAAACCCATTCATCCAATGGAATAGGAAGCACCTGCAGTTTTTTCTGCTGCTCTTCCTCAGTTCCTGTGTCACCTGCATTGCATTGCTCCTTTAATTCAAGGATGAGGAACTGGTAGCCTTCCAGATGTTGTTGACCTATAGCCCCCATCACCCCTGGTCGTGAACTATGCTGGCTGAGGCTGATGGAAGCTGGAGCCCATCGAAAAATGGAGGTTCGCAGGATCTTTGCCCCTCGTTTAACTCTTCCCAGCTTTGCAGTTTGACTTCCTGCCTGACTGTCGGTTCAGCAGAGATTAAGCTTGTGGAGACTCTTGGCCTCCCGCGAGTTAATTTATGGCTATGCATATACATAGGATTAGCTTCTCCTTCCTCTGATGTGTGGTATTTCTGGAGTTCTCACTACAGCAAGCCAGGGGGGTAAAGGACAAAACCAGTTTGGGGAACTATGGGGAGAGGAATCGCATCATCTCTTAATATAATGTGGATTTGAAGATGCATCCTAAACCTCCTTCCTGGAATGGAATTGAGTTTGCGTCCACAGAACAGGGTTTTTAATCCCCTCTGCTCCCCCCCCCCCATATGCTCCTGAGAGGTGCAGGTCCCTAAGGCATGAATGACATGATTTATGTGGTGGGGAGATGGAGGAGCAGTATTAATGTCCCCTTCCTCCTTTTATGGATGTACAATTTAGGAGCCAAGGCAAAGATCACATGTCTGGATTATAACCTTCCTAAACCAAACATAAATTGTTTACTGTGTGGTAACACTTGCCACATGGGGTCATTTGAAGCAGTCTCTATGTGGTGGTCATAAAGAGAAAAGAGTTTAACTGCGCAAAAACCTAGCAAACATGCCACAGGAAACAATTATGCAGCGCAAACAGGTATTTCCTGCCTCAAAGTTTCATTTGATAGATGTACTCTGAGGGTTGTTATGAATGAAAGTGTGGCACCAGTTACCTGCCACTTCCTTCACAGATGTTTGGCAAGAACTGTGTTTTTATCCAGATAAAGGAGAGCATCACAGCATATTGAGTTGAAATTAACTCCTGGCACAGCCCAGTTGAGTTTTTTGGGCTTATTAAAGTGCTTTGAAATAGCATGATTCTTCTTGGGTATTTGATGAACTGTAGCAATGGCTTAAAAAGAAAATAACCACTCCTTTGTTCATTTGCCTTTTGACTCATCTCTTAAATTCCTGCTTTGACACACCAAAGAAACCTTTTTTTAAAAAAAAAAAACCTTGTAAATTTTACACTTTAAAATATAATATCTCTTTAGAATTTATGTGACTAATAGTTACAGTGGTGGTATTCAACTATGTTTTACTCACAGAAGACCCATTGAAATTAATGGACCTAACTTAGTCATGGGATGCTGGTGGCACTGTGGGTTAAACCGATCAGAAGGTCGGCGGTTCGAATCCCCGTGACGGGGTGAGCTCCCGTTGCTCGGTCCCTGCTCCTGCCCACCTAGCAGTTCAAAAGCATTTCAGAGTACAAGTAGATAAATACCGGTAGGTACCGCTCTGGCAGGAAGGTAAATGGCGTTTCTGTGTGCTGCTCTGGTTCGCCAGAAGTGGCTTAGTCATGCTGGCCACATGACCTGGAAGCTGTACTCCGGCTCCCTCAGCCAGTAAAGCGAGATGAGCACTACAACCCCAGAGTCGTCCATGACTGGACCTAACGGTCAGGGGTCCCTTTACCTTTAACTTAGTCATGTTCCTTATCTTCAGCGAGCCTACTCATAGTAAATTGATGTTACTTGTGTAGAGATTTCTATTCCATCCTTCTAGTGCCTATATGCAATACTGGAGATGGCTTACAACAATTTAGAATCATAATATAAAACAATGTATCCCACACAAATCCTACACATATGCAAATAGAAGTTTTCAGGTTTACTCCAAAGTGCTTAGTGGGTACATGCATGACTTCAAAGCACTGAGAGATGTCCCCAAATGACGCAGGAATCCACTGATAAAGGTTTTGAGAATGCCAGCACAACACAAACTTCATCTCCAGAACAGGAGATGGAACTGAAAGGGCCCCCCAAAAGAAATGCAAAATGGTGAAATTGTTTAGTTAAAAGGAAATCATTGCTTTGGACAGTAATTGCCTTTTGGTGCAACAAAGAGTATATTCCTACATACTACAGGGATGGATTTGAAATATTTAGAATGATGCTTTTACCCTCCCTCATTAATAAGGTAAAGGTAAAGGTACCCCTGCCCGTACGGGCCAGTCTTGACAGACTCTGGGGTTGTGCGCCCATCTCACTCAAGAGGCCGGGGGCCAGCGCTGTCCGCAGACACTTCTGGGTCACGTGGCCAGCATGACATCGCTGCTCTGGCGAGCCAGAGCCGCACACGGAAACGCCGTTTACCTTCCCGCCAGTAAGCGGTCCCTATTTATCTACTTGCACCCGGGGCAGCTTTCGAACTGCTAGGTTGGCAGGCGCTGGGACTGAGCAACGGGAGCGCACCCCACCGCGGGGATTCGAACTGCCGACCTTTCGATCGGCAAGCCCTAGGAGCTGAGGCTTTTACCCACAGCGCCACCCGCGTCCCTACCTCCCTCATTAATACCCTTCATCAAAAACGGTCAAAAGCTTGACACATATCTGCATAACCACAGGGTAATAAGCTGTATTTTTATTTGTGTATCTGTTTACTCTGTAGCCTGGGGGCAAACCTTTTGCTCTCAGCCAGTCCTACCCTCACAACAATGTTTTGCAGATAAAGGAGACTTGCCAAAGGGAATATTTTGGGCTTTGAGAAGGAGACAACAAAGTGAAGCCACATCAGTGAGGATTGTAGTTGGTATGCAAAGTGTGGCATGCATCAATATTTCTGCATGGAATTTTCAGAGGGCAAATTGCCTCCATCACTCTGTCATTTCGTACTGAAGTGTGGAGCACATAGAAAGAAGCCGCACTGACTCTGTTCAATCCAGTGTTGGTAAACAAGCTCTCTAAAGGAGTCCTCCACTGGGGATTTGAACAGAAAGCAGCTGATAAGGCTACCACAACATCAGGTTTCTACTCTCTGAAAACACAGAAGGTTATCCAAGGCCCTATCACTTTACTGAGCTCCACGAACAGCATTTGTCATCATCACATGATTCTTCCCTCCAGGGCAACAAACAAAACTATACAGGATTGACTCCAAGGGGGCTATTATTGAGGTCCTGGAGAAATATGTAACAGGCAAGACTTCCTACGAGGAAGTGGTCTTGCAGACTCCACTGAGAGCAGTTCTGTGCCTCATTCATTTCTCCACGTATATCGATCTTCATTCTAGAAGCAGAACATACTGAATTCTAGGGTGGCAAGAATGTCCAATAACTAGATTGCAAAAGCCACAGGGCATTTTTCTTTCTTTCTAGGTCATTTCCCCAAGCCTGCTAATTAAGAAACACAAAGGATGGTGGCGAAGAAATATTAAGTTTTCAGGAGCTGAAAGAATCTTGGTGCCTTGGTGAGAAACTCCATCATGGTTGTATTTAATATGACGAGATACTGTTACTTAGGACAAAGAAAAAGGAGTCATTGAATGAAGATTTTCTGATTCTTGACTATTGAAGCTGCCAATTTTGCTTTTGGGGAGAAAAGAATGGAAATACATTGTAGTAGAGCTGAACCTGCTGGCTGTAGGTAGTAGGTCAATCAATTCATATTCTGTTTGTCCTAGATAATATATCAGAAGTTACACACACACAAACACACACAAGTTGGAACAGTCTATCTATCAATTTCTCCACTCTGTTTTGCACCCCACCTTTCCCACCTGTAGTACAACATGGCTAACAAATTCCATAAAACGACAAAGAACAGTAGAACAAGGCTGTATCTGTCCTTTGGTCAGACTTAGAACCCAGTCTTGATGCACATAGTGAAATGTTCAACAGGCTTGAAGGATGGAGAACCCACATTTCCTCCTCCAGGGGCTCCCTGATATTGTTTATCTTGGTCCCAAGATAAGGTTCAGCCTTCATTGTTTGCCATATGCTGAACTTGTCCCTCTTTACCCTAGCCTTTTGACACCTGAGATGCATGTTCTTAGGACTCACCCTTTTTTATTATTTTAAATTGTTTAACTGTTTCCAAGACCGTATCTTTTCTATTGTTGTAACCCTTCCCTCTCAACCTTTTGTTGAGGGGCTGGTAAGAAATCTAATAATAATGCAGGTGGAATGCTTTTATCTCATACCTCAGGCTACCAGTAATGGTTTCTTTATACAGGTATCTATGTAGTGTGAGGTAACTCTCACAGGAACAAGAGCCATACGCCTTTAAAGATGTATCGTGTTTTACAAAAGCTCAAGCCATGACAAAGCTGTAGTCATTGGCACCACAAAGCTCTTTCCGTGTTCCCACTGTTCTAAAACGGCCACCTCTCTGGAATGTATACAAGATAATGATCAAAAACTCAAAAAGAAGGGTAATGGTTGCAATGCTATGTTCTGCTCAGCTGCAGCCCAATTCTCAAAAGCTCCTTGCAGACAACATTATTATGATGCTTGGCGGGTATTGTGAGGGACAGGGGGCTCACTGCACAAGGCTGGCCAATATATGGTCATGGAGGCCTGAATGTGAGTGAAAAACCCTTAAGCTCATCATATAGGTTGCAGCCTGGAAGGAGACATATTGGGAGTTCATTGCTGAGTTAGGAGACTATGCAAGAGAGCTCACTTTCAGTTATATGTATTTGATGTTTTTGTACTCCACCCTTCTTCCAATAAGGTGGCCTCAGAAAGGAAATATTAAGACAACCGTGTGCAGTAAAGTGTAAAAGCATCAATTTACAACACAATGCAGCAGAGGCAGTAATAGCCTATGGGATTCCTCTCCTAACATGGACCATGCATGATCCAAATGCCTGGATGAACAAAAATGTATTTAAAAGTATCAGTAATGGAGACAGACTGAATATCCTTCAGGAGGGAGTTTCATAAATGGAATGCTGCCTCTGAAAATGCCCTTCCTTGTGTCCCTGTCCTGGCTTCCACCAAGGGCAAGCTGAGGGACGTCTTCTGCAAATAATAACAACCTAGAGATGCTCCCTTAGGTACCTGAGTCCCAAGCCATTCTAGGATTTATATCCCAGTGGCAAGGTCTCGACTCGGACTCAGCAGCTTACTGGCAGTTGGGACAGAGCTTTCTGGATCTGTGTGTCATGGTCGCTACATGGTGCACCTGCTCACAGTCTAATGGATATGCTGCAAAAGGAAGAAAGAATTTTTTTGGGGGGGGAGGGGGAATCAAATAATGTAGTCAGAAAGAGTGCCAGTTGTTCCTCTGTGCCCAGTTGGGAGCCCCTGTGCACCTATCAGGCTAGAATGCTTAATGGTGACCTTGCAAGGCCTTTATAACAGGAGCTTGATAGGGCCAATGAAGTAAATAATTTGAGCTCTGTTGAGGGATATAGCCTCAACCCAGAAAAGAAGCTGCTTCCTTGGGGATGAGGCAGAGGCGGAGGAAGGGGTGTGCAGTGCAGACGGGCTGCCCCGGGTGTCACCACTGAGGGGGGGTGTGACAAAATGCCAGGCGGCACTCACCACAGGGCCTGCAGTGTGCCCAAGCCACACACCTCTCTTGGGAGTGACACGGTGGCTTGGGCACGCGCTGGCTCTGCGCGGCCTAAACGGTCTGTCCGCTGCCTCCCCCCAGCTGTAGGGCAGCTGAGTGGGAGGAGGCAGGCAGACTCCAGACGTCCCGTGGTGCACCCTGCCCCTATGGGTGGCTTGCCCTTTCCCTGGGTGTGCCGCCCCAAGCGCCCGAGCGGCTTCCTCCACCACTGGGATGGGGTGCAGGCAATGTCTCACAGCCTCTTTTCTGCAGCTCTTGGCCTCTCATCTTCAGCTGTGTTCTGGTCCTGGGACACGAGGTCTTCATATCTACATTAAACCATAAATACAATTAGTTAACAGCAATAAAACAAGGGGGAAATCCACTAACGTTTCAGAGGTTCCTGGCTGCTTCTTAGGTGTGATTTGAATGAGATCCATCAAGAGCTGTGGTTCTGTGGTTTTGTTATTTGGGACCAGCTCCCATGTTCCTCCTGCTTGTGTTACAAAAAATGCACCCCCCCCAGAGGGCATCCAAAATGAACTCCCAGACAAAGGAGAGTGTATCTCAAGATGCTGATGAATTATGGAGTATATTTTCAGTCTAAACCTTTGGCCTATTATTGTTTAAAAAACAATCTTCAAGGGCTGTAAAAGCATAGCCACTACCTCTCATGACTCATACAGCACCATTAAGAAGCTCTGTGAGGTAATGTGAAAATATATTTGCATGTTGGGATACATGCACTAGCTGCTTAATATGTGGGAGAAAACAAAAACAAAGGAAGCACAGAAAAATGACTAGGTGGTCTGTATTATACCTCAGCTGGGACCTCCAGGAACAAAAAGTAACAGAAACGAGATCTGAAAGGTCTCTATGGCTTTGTTGTAGTTTTATTTTAATTTATTTTTTTGGTCTCTATCCTAATCCTTTTTCTGGAGTTACAGCCTGCTTCAGATAGGGCAAAATTCTAAAATGCAACATGCTTCCTTGTCAGGACAGCATGCAAAATAGCTATGTAGGATAATGATACACGACCACACTTATTTATGCTCCTGGTATATCTTTTGCTTTTTGTCCTCCTTCCATATTTTAAGAAACACACAAGGGTTCAGCTAACTCCTGGTACTAAGCAAATATTCTGGGAAACGTTTCTTGAAAAACAGAAAGTTCTTTCTGGCCACAAGCACACAGAGCTGCAAATTCAAAAAGCAGCCGGCCTCATTATTTTTGTCTTGTGAGCAGAGGGATGTCTGAATGTGGCGAGGCCCTTCGTAGAGATCTGTTTACCAGTAGTTAACATAAGAAAGCGAGGCATGCTATGCCGTGAGGTATGAAAGAAAGCCGTATTTATTTCCATCTCCATATTTCCAATGCCATTCTCATTCCAATGTGCAGCAAGTGATCTGAGGATTTAGCAAGGGAGCACAACTTTAGAAATGTGGAGCACAGAGTTTGGATTCCCTCAGAAAAGCTGACAGCTCCAGTTTGTTTTGGAAAGCCGGAATATTGCTCCTGCATTGTATGTATATTCCCTGAGTGTAGAGAGGAACCATCCTAGCAATGAGTGGCTAAAAACGAGCTTTCATGAGAGGTCAAATGGACTTCAGAGGTTGCCTGAGGTTGTCTCACAAAAATACGTGCAGGCTAAATTATTTCAGGAGCACATGACTGACTTAGCAGCCGAGGCTTCAGTTCAAGAAGTGCTTTGGGATTCAGCCCTGAAGTACACTCATCTGGGGAAAAGCTGTGTCTCAAATGTCTGAACTTGGTCCCCCTGCTTAAATATATGTTGCCTTTAGCCCCTCCCCATTAACCCTCCACCAATGGTCTGGTCCACAACTGAATGTATCAAAATATCTTTCTTGATTTCTTATCTTGATCAGGGTGCTCACACATTGCATTCAATGATTGGACAATATATGTGCTTTTGCACACAAATAGTTGGGCCAAACATGTGCACAGTTATTTACAAGTAACAACAAGTGTACCGTCCGTGTACACCAAATCAGCAAGTATACACTCTTTTACAAAAATAACAACAACTTGTATGTGTGTAGAAAGAGTGTTAAGTGCAACATGTAAAGAAAGCTCTATGATCCATCTATATCTATCATAATCATAATAATTTATTATTTATACCCCGCCCATCTGGCTGGGCTTCCCCAGCCACTGTGGGCGGTTTCCAACCGAATATTAAAAACAATACAGCATCATACATAAAAAACTTCCCTAAACAGGGCCGCCTTCAGTTGTCTTTTAAAAGTAAAATAGTTGTTTATTGCCTTGACATCTGCTGGGAGGGCGTTCCACAGGGCAGGTGTCACTACCGAGAAGGCCCGAGAAATTCTCTCTCTCTCTCTCTCTCTCTCTCTCTCTCTCTCTCTCTCTCTCTCATATCTGTCATCTGTATGAGAGCTCCTTAGCAAAGGGGAGAGACTCCAATGTCCCTTAATAAAAAATGTTTAGATTCAAGTTTTCAAAGTGCTGCATGACCTTTTTAATAGAGCTTCTGCTTCCTCAAGGAGGAATAAAATATTTCAACTGCTCCTTTAGTGATGCCACTTAATTTAAAACAGAGCCACAGCCAAAAAGTAGCTGCGTACTAATCCTCACTTGCTTTGTTTCTCTTATCTTCTCCCTGGTCTCCAATTCTCAACTGAAATTTATTTGCCGGACTGAGCAAAAAGATGACCTTCAGTTTGCTTCGTCTGAGGTCATCAGCACCACTCACTGCGATGACTTCAAACAGGCACTCAAATATCTACTTCCTGGATATTTCTTTTCCCAATTATGATGGATCTAAATGCTTTCTAAACCTTTAAGACACATTCAGTCACTAGAATGAGAAAGGACAGTCTTAAGGAGTCAGCCTGGAAGTGTTTTATGCTCTTAGAACTTCAGAGAAGGTTTACTTTTGTCACATCTCCAAAAATCTGCATTCAAGGTCAAAATGTTTTTATTCGCTGTGCACAGTGACGGTGTTTTGCCCTCTATCTCTCTTTTTGGGTGCTTGGAGAGAATGTTGTTCTTCAGTCAGTAGGAAGTAAAATATCTTGGCAAAACCTGAGTACAATTCCCATCACTTGTAGTTCCAGTGCTGTGTTTACTGACAAAGAATCCAGTGTTTTTATGCTTTTGAAAAAGACTGAATACAATGTATTTCTCAAGGTCTCCCAGGGAGACTTTAGTGATAATTCTACATGAAGCTTGTTGAGGGGGAAAAAAAAACAAGGGCAAAAGAATCAATGAACTGAGAGCAAATAAGTAGTTTAGGCTGACTAGTTTTGGGTTATCGCAACCTTTTCTTTGTCATCCTTTCGGTAGGCCTAAAAAATTTGCAGTGGTCCCTTTTCCTTTAGACCAAACTAAAGGCAAAGTTAAGGTGACCTTTCCCATACATTGTATGCCACCTGTGTGTTTGTGTCAGCCCCTCTGCCACTGCCTGTGGAAATGTCTTGTGGTTTCTTTGAGAAAAGACTCTGGGTTTTTTGCGGGGAAAGTACTTTTAAATATCCCCCCCAAAATTATTATGGATCATTTCCCAATCCTCTTTTACCCTTTTACAAGTCCACCACATATGAAAGAACGTTCCCTCAACTTCTTTACACTAAAGTAATTCCAGTGGGTCTTTGCTTCCAAGTAAGTATGCATAGGGTTGCAGCCTAAGAAAAGAGCTGTGTAAATCAGATCTTTCCAAACTTTTCATGTTGGCGACAGACTTTTGGGGCGTGCATCATTTCACGACACAGTTATTCATTTTTACTAGCAAACTGGAGGTCAAACTAACCCCTTTCCAGCCCCAGGAGAAGCGTTTGCACAACACACCTATACACTGCAGCCGACACACTAACATGTCGCGACACACAGTTTGGAAAGCTCTGGGGTAGATATTCAGTTAATGCATGATGCAGGAGATCATTCCTTTGTGCCCAACAGCCATGCACTGCGATTTTCTGCGGCAGAGCATGTGGATAGAATACAAGTCTGTTGCAGTCTATCTTTGGCGATCACTCGTAGCCAAGTAAGATTGTCTTCCATAAACACGGTTTTAATAATGAGTCCGTAAGTGACTGTGGAGGCCAATTCTGGATCCTCATGTCCTTCCACAGTGGGGACATTGGTTTCTGGGCGGGAGTTGATCACGGTGTGGATTTGCCAAGTGTGCCTTCCTCTTAGCATGTTTCTCCCTTGCGTCCTGAGTTCGAGTGTCTTCAAAGCCCATGACACCTTTGGTAAAGCCTGTTCTCCAACTGGAGCGCTCGCAGGCCAGTGTTTCCCAGTTGTCAGTGTTTATACTACATTTTTTTAGATTTGCCTTGAGAGAGTCTTTAAACCTCTTTTGTTGACCACCAGCATTACGCTTTCCATTTTTAAGTTCAGAATAGAGTAGTTGCTTTGGAAGACGATTCACTGTGATTCTCTGCTGCAGAGCATGTGAATAGAATACAAGCCTGTTGCAGTCTATACTAGTAAGTTCAGGGCTATTCCCCATGAATTTATTACAGCAAGTGCCAAAATTTTTAACCAGTGCTTTTGTTCTAGAAAAAAAGGATGGTGGTACTGCATACCTGTGAGTACCCCCAGTCCTGGCTTCCACCAAGGGCAAGCTGAGAGATGTCTGGGCTTTATATTCCAATGGCAAGGTCTCGACTTGGACTCGGCAGCTTCCTGGCAGTCAGGACAGAGCTTTCTGGATCTGTGTGTCATGGTCGCTACAAGGTGCACCTGCTCACAGTCTAATGGATATGCTGCAAAAGTAAGAAAGCAATGGGAGGGAGGAGGGGGGGAGCAAAGAACATAGTCAGAAAGAGTGCCAGTTGCTCCTCTGTGCCCAATTGGGAACCCCTATATGGTGACCTTGCAAGGCCCTCATAACAGGAGCTTTAGGCCAATGAAGTAAATAATTTGAGCTCTGTTGAGGGATATAGCCTCAACCCAGAAAAGAAGCCACATGTGGATTTTGTGTGTGCAGGAAGAGGAGGCTGTGTCGTCAAGACTGCAATCTCTTACTCCATTGACCATGTTCATGTTTAGAAGCCTATCCCATTAAGCAGATATGGGGTGCAATCTAGCAAAAGGCATTTGTGCCTAAGGGCTCATCAGCGCTTACCTTTCCTCCGCACTTTCCTTTTTAAAAATTTAAATATTATTAACATATAAAACACATACATATACATTTACACAATACATGTACACAACATACTACCTTATTTTCATAACATAAAACATACCTACATTACTCTATATAATACCTAGCTATACTGTACATAGCAACATACCTACACACCTACCCCATACGGACACCCAACAAGTGACTTGACTTCCAGCCGTTCTCGTTACGCTACTTTATTTTCCCAACTAGCTTAAACGCATTTCATTATTTCTTTAATCTCTTCTTCTATCTTGACTTTACTCTCCTTTAATCATTTTCTGGATTCACTCAATATCTGTCAGAAATTCTACTTTTTCCACATAAATTTGGATGTGTTCCTTAAAGATAGCCCACTCCTTATTCACTTTTTGTACCCTATCTCCTCTTATCCTCCCTGTTAGTTCGGCAGTATGGAAGTATTCCATCATTTTAGATAACCAGTCTGTTTTAGTTGGGACGCTGCTGCTTTTCCAATTTTGGGCAATCAGTAACCTTGCTGCCGTAGTTGCATACATAAATATTGGTCAGTCCTCTGCACTTTACAAGCACAGGCTATGTGTTAAAGCTCCGTGTCTGAGCACACTTCATTTGTTTATTTTGCTCCATGAAAACCGGCTCTTTACCACTGGATTCGGAGCAAACAACAACCTGTGGGAAACCTGAATTGCCATTTGTTCCACTTCAGCTTTAAAGAGTGAGTTTTTTGTGGGGACAGCTCCAGAAAAGAGTGCTTGGACACAGAGCTTTAAAGTGCAGACATGTGCCTGGGCAGGGAAGAATTTAAGTGTGGATAAGCCCTCCCTACGTCCCATTGTAATTAATAGGATCTAAATAAGTTAGGATTAAGAATGGTATTCAAGCAATTATTATTCAGAATAGACCCACTGAAATTGACCCACTGATTATATTATTAATATAAACATTAATAATCATGCTTATTAATTCCAGTGGGTCTACGCTGAGAAAAATGTAGTTGAATACCATCCTAAGTCTCACACCACCCATTTCAATAGGACTTTGCAGTGTAATCCTGTGCATATTTATTTAGAAGTTCAATTGGACTCACCCTGTAGTTGCTTTAGACAGCAGCCACACAGCCCAATCCTTTGCACATTTCCTGAAAAGTAAGCCTGGCCTTGTTTGATGAGGCTTACTCGCAGGTAAGTGCTAAGAGTTCCTCAAATAACGCTTGGTTTGGGGACATGCAGAATTCTGCTCAGCAAAACTCAGGAGAATGTTTTACACACTAGACACGGGAGAGATGTCTGAAGAACACAGTATAATGAAAACAAAGGCTCACTTAACTACCTGGAAATGCCATTAAGAAGGGTGTATCTTCCGTGCACAGTTTGATTTGGGTCATCTTCACCTGACCTACCCGGATTAAAATTGTGGGTTTGGTACTGTTTCGCTAGGGATTACTTTCTTGGGTTTGGTCCAGGGAATTGCTACATACCTACCGTCTTATTGGGCGGTTTCAAGAAAGGTGTGTGTGTGCCAGAGGAGGCAATATTTAATAGGCCTTCAATAAAAAGGAGTTGTTTGATTGTAGGAGATTGCTACTTTTCCAGTGATTGCAGAGGTTTTTAAGCAGAGGTTGGGCACCTTCTGTCATGGATGCTTTCGCTGAGATTCCTGCATTGCGGGGGGTTGGACTAGATGACCCTCAGGTTCCCTTCCAACTCTGCAATTCTATGATTCTATGAGAGCAGGCTTCCAAAAATAAAAATAAAAATGTGTGCATTGTAATAAATGTAAATCTGCCCTTATTCCCTTATCGGGGACACAAGAGCCATTATAGAGTCCTTTGTAGGTTCTCCATCAGTTGGAGAAATTAACAGAGGCGAACCAGAGAATATTGAGAAGCAAAGCAGCTCGTAAGCTTGATCTTTATTGAACTGTTGCAACAGGGTGCTCCCCTCACACACAGGAAAGGAGGAGGACCCAGAACCAAGGTGTGCCTGCCTTTATATAGACATTTTAAATTGCCCACCCTGGAGCCCAAGACCACCCCCAGAAACATCATACCTACATCACAGAAAGGGCGGTCTACAACAGAAATCTGAGTGCGTTGTTTACCTTCTGTCTGGCAGGTTACCTGTTAATGCTTACTTGATTGGATACCCTGAGGAGCCTGGCCAGTCTTTTGTAATGATAAATACTTAGTTCCTGAACCAAGTCACAGGTTCACCCTATTCATACACAGACATACCCTTAAGACAGACAATGGGGAGGCTTTTCCATTTTCCTTGACCTTGCAGAGAAATCATTTCGGAGTCAAAATGGTTCCAGGGCTGTTTTCCTGTGCTGCTTCAGACATGTGGTTTATATATTTATGCACGTGTTTGCTTGGTACATTTATGAACATTTATTATATATATAAGACCTTCAATTTTTTATTTCAGCATCTTCTCTTCAGCTCCACTCACAAACTTCACCATCAAATGGTGAATGATCTTTTGTACATACTGACTCACGTGAGACCTGGGCCATCTCAGAAACATTCCAGCTCATGGAAAGAGCATGTGGTTGTCCTTTGGTTTGGCAAAGGAACCTGCAATACTCCACTGCCCAGTGCATTCTGTTCTGTGCTTGGTCTAGTTATGTATGTGAAAATCATTGAAATGGAGCAGAGAACTGTCAGTTGCTTTGCCTGGGCTCTCTGATGATAAATGGCTCGAGTGGAGTCCCTGGAGCCTGACATTCATTTGGCACACTTTTTGACCTTCCAGCCCTGTTTCTTTCCCTGTACTCTTCCAACTATTGTTATCGTTAGTAGAGTCAGATTATAGTTTGTGCACCAGGGCCCCTTCTTTTAAAATGCAACGTGCCACGATTGTGCTTCTGCAGAGAACCACCTATGCATAGCTTTTTGCCAAAATGCGTCTCACATTTTAAAGTCCAAACTCCGATTGCTGATTGGTTGCAGAGGTGTGCCAAATTTTGCCTCCCTTCTCGGCTGGGCAACTGGTTCTCTGCATGTGGTTGCAATCAACATGTAAGGAATTGACAGCCTGCCAACATAGATTCACCTGGTTTCGTGCTTAGGAATCAAACATTAGTTTTTGGAAATTATTGAAATGGACAGTTGTGATTTGTCAATCCTTTCTTCCATTGCTTAACAGAACTGCAATTTCACACTGAAGTTGTCCAACACCAGAGACTAAGAATACTTCAAATTCTTTAACAGGTAGGGTTTCTCCCCAGAAAACCCATGATATACACCGGGTTTCTTAAGAGGCACAGCATGACAAGGAAGTTGAAAACAGGTTTGAATCTGGAGTGCTAATGTGCTGTTAAGATTGCAGTGACATTCCACTAACTAACAGAGCACAACTCCCCCACTCCACCCCAGAAAGTGGATTTGATAGCACCCTTGCTAGCTAGCAGAACAAGATGACCTCAGTGTAGGGTTAGGTGTTAGCAAAGAGGCAATACCTAAAGGCAAGTTACTGGCAAAGAGACAAGCATGAGTCTTTGACACACTAGACTTGCACAATGGATACAGCATATAAGTAGCCAAATGAGGGTGGGGAAGGAGACTCCTGAATAGTTTTGTCCATGGAATATGTTACTCTTGTTTAGATTGCAATTCCCAGTGCCCCTTAATTGTATGGGAAGACTTATCTGTTGATTGCATTTGAAATCTATACACGTCTTCCTGGCTGGCTTCCAGTGTACTGGAAGAAGCAAAGATCAGCAGTGTCGAAGCAACGATTCTTCAACATTCTTCAACATCAACTTCATTGTACTGGTCATGTTGTGCGGATGCCTGATAATCGTCTTCCAAATCAACTAGAGTGGTACATTGGGTTAAGTACTTACTTCATTCTGGGGGTCTGTTCTTAACCTGAAACTGTTCTTAACCTGAAGCACCACTTTAGCTAACGGGGCCTCCTGCTGCTGCTGCTGCGCCGCTGCACGATTTCTGTTCTCATCCTGAAGAGTAACCCAAGGTACTCTTTCTGGGTTAGCGGAGTCTGTAACCTGAAGCGTATGTAACCCGAGGTACCACTGTACTCTATTCCGAACTTAAAAATGGAAAGCGTAATGCTGGTGGTCAACAAAAGAGGTTTAAAGACTCTCTCAAGGCAAATTTAAAAAAATGTAGTATAAACACTGACAACTGGGAAACACTGGCCTGCGAGCGCTCCAGTTGGAGAACAGCCTTTAAAGGTGTCATGGGCTTTGAAGACATTCGAACTCAGGACGCAAGGGAGAAATGTGCTAAGAGGAAGGCACACTTGGCAAACTCTTACCATGATCAACTCCTGCCCAGAAACCTATGTCCCTACTGTGGAAGGACATGGGGAGCCAGAGATGACCTCCACAGTCACTCATGGACTCACTGTCAAGACCGTGTTCATGGAAGACAATCTTACTCGGCTACGAGTGATCACCAAAGAAGAAGAAGGTGGTTGTAAGTAAGGAGGTAAACAAGCAGTGCTGTCTGGGGGCAGACTGTGGGTGGTGTGGCAGTGACCCATTTGCCCTAATGGATCAGCCTCCACTGACTGGTTCAGATCCAACCTTTACCTGACAACCTTTGGGCTCTTGAGAAGTATCTGACTGGTCATCACTGGAAACAGATGGGCGGGATAGATGGAGCCTTGGTCTGATCCAGTGTTTTATGTACATGCATGCTGGAATCAAAAGGAAATATGAACTAGATCTGATGCATCAGTTTTCATTGGGACTTACTCCCAAGTAAGTGCATATTATGCTGTCAAACTCCTACACAGTGAAAGTGAGGCTGTCAAGGCTTCACTATTCAGATGTTTGCTAGGTTTCCCTAAAACGCTTAAAAGGGGCCCTTGTGTTTTGATGGCCATCTGCTGTTTCACACCTGACATCTAATCATTATTTTTGACATTCATTTTAGGCCCTCCTCTTTAAAAAAAACATGATATCCAATCACAGGACCAAGGAAGCTCTCCTGGCTTAGATGGCTCATGTCAACAACCATAACAAAAAATAATGAGCAGCTGGAGTGAATGAAGCCCAGCCCATCTCTAAGCTCATGTTTTGTTCACATGCGAGGCTATTGAGCAAAATAATGCTGGAAAGGCAAAGACCTTTGTGGAAAGCGAGATCAATTCATGAACGAGATAAAGAGCTAAATTTGCAACATATGTTATTTGCAGCAAGCCAATTGGCCTCTCTAATCAGAGGGTAATTGTGATGCAGAACAAATACATGGGACAATCAGTTTTCCCCTTCATAGTCCATTTTACTATTGACTATTCACAAGGTCCGTCCCCCCCACCTTGTAGTACATGTTGTTATTTAATGCAAAAACGAATGCTATGATTAACTCCGTAAAGAGTGCAGGCATTGCTGTTCTCTTTTATCGCACCCACAGGTAGTGTGACCTATTTTGCAGAAGATAGTCCCCCATTTGAAGAGCTGTGTGGTCCAAGTCCAGTAAAGATAAAAGAGGAGGGGTCTGTAAGTTGCTCGTAAGCAGTTAGCACTTACTGAGAAGGTACGCAGATCACCGTCTTCTCCACTGTGATGAGATGTATTTCTCTTTAAAAAATTATGGTGATTTCTTCCTATATTTGCAGTTATACATATAAATGAGCACGTGCATTTTTTTGCAAATTGGCACCCACTTTTGGGGTGATGCAACAGCAGACACCTGTTCCACTTTGTTTTGTTTTTTAAAATGATTTTTATTTCATTTTACAAATTCATTCACATTTAAAATCACAAATAACAAAAATTACACAAGATTCCTCTGAATCTCGGGACTCCCCCCTTCCGCTTTGTGGGTTATTTAGTTAACTTTTCAACTGCATACCATTAATCCTCCTAATTTCCAGTCCTCCCTTGTATCCACAGTCTATGTAACATTTCAAGAGTTATTTAAGACCTGCAAAAGAGTTCAAGTGTTTACAGTGGTCTGTCAATTATAATGTGAATTTCTCCCATTCTTTGTTGAAGTTCTGATCTTCTTGATTTCATCTGTTCCACTTTGGTCCTTGAAGGGATCTTCCAATACACTCTTGTAGGCAGCTTTGAAGTTCTGGCTTACTCTGTCTGTTCTACTGAGAAAGTTTCAGCATTTTGGCAGCTCCTAAGAGATGTGGCGAATTAAAGAGCATTGGGCAACACAGTGTTGATGAGACCTTGATCCCAGAGCTAAGATGCATTGGGACTTGGGGAGTGGGCAGTCATGATTTAGACTTCTGCAGCACTTAGCTCAAAATCAGCACTGGTTGTGGGGAAGGGTTGTCGCACATGCAAAAGGACATCTCTAGTAGACCCTTGTCTGAAACCCTGGAGAGCTTCTGCACATCACTGTAGACAGTTCTGAGCTTTGTGGGCCAGTGGTCTGATTCTCTACCAAGTAGCTTCCTATGTTGCTGTTCCAAGAGAAAGGTCCACATTTGACCTGACTCCTCACATTGCGTCTTGGGTGTCTTCACCTCTATTCCCATGGCCACGAAGGAGAGTACTCACTGTGCACGATGACTTTCCAAATTGCCTCCCCTAATGCCAAGAAGAGGCAAGAGTCAGGGCGACTTCCAGAACAACAAATAACAACAAAACAACTTAGCAACTTGGGCTTGCTGTGAAGGTTGTGTGAAGGTTCAGTAACCAACACAACCTAACAAGTTCTGACTGGTTCAGGAAGAAAACTGCCGGCTCCCAAAGGGGAAGGAAAGCTTCTGTTACAATCCAGGCCTAATTCTTAAAAAGAGTCAGGCCATACATGCTATATATAGAACTGGGATGCGTTCAGTGCCAGACTTATGAACAAACTAAATAAGCCACTGTTTAAGGTATTAGATGATGCAGAGCTTCTGAATACAACCCTCACTCCCACTAAAATTCACATTTTACATAATTGGTTAAAAATAATAGAATAATGCATTTTTTATAAAAGTAATGTTATGAGGACTGTTAAACCTGGCATCGTTCAGGACCTCAGCATGTTTTAATCTGGTCCGGAATGTGCTATTACTGTAGCCCCTAATAATTGCTCAACCCATTCCTGTAAGTTCAGATATAACTCATAGTTTTAGACCTTGGCCTGGCAATGTAGTTTTGCCCCTTACCACACACTCTACTATTCCTTCTCCTGCCCATTGCAGCACACAACTGGAGTCCTTCTTGCATTGGCAACGCTCTGCAGAATTATTTCATATTTATTTATATTACGTTCAGAGGACAGCCCATGCATGCAGGTTCACAATGGGCTGTATCCATGAAGCTATCCTATTAGCTGGGGAAACAACAACAACAACGACAACGACAACAACAACAACAACAACAACAACAACAACAACTTATTTATACCCCGCCCATCTGGCTGGGCTTCCCCAGCCACTCTGGGTGGCTTCCAACAAAATATTAAAATACAGTAATGCATCAAACATTAAAAGCTTCCCTAAACAGGGCTGCCTTCAGATGTCTTCTAAAAGTCTGGTAGTTGTTGTTCTCTTTGACATCTGGTGGGAGGGCGTTCCACAGGGCGGGTGCCACTACTGAGAAGGCCCTCTGCCTGGTTCCCTGTAACTTGGCTTCTCGCAGGGAGGGAACCACCAGAAGGCCCTCGGCGTTGGACCTCAGTGTCCGGGCAGAATGATGGGGGTGGAGACGCTCCAGGTGGGCATGGTATTATTTATTATTATTATTATTATTATTATTATTATTATTATTATTATTATTATCTGAATGAGCATTCACTCTGATTTGTTTGTGGAGAGGTGGAACAATTTTTCACCAAGCAAGTGCCACCCAAAACTTTCCAGTGCATCTTTCCATCGCTTTGCTTATTGCAACAATGTCAGATCATTTGGAGGGGGGAAGCAGGGTTTCCTCGCAAGAGTGCCAAATCGACTTTAAGTGGAGCACCTGCATTTGCCGGGATGAGATGGAATCCTGCCTGAAAACAGCAACAGGCTGGAAGCACCCCATGTGCAAATGATGTGCAACTGTCCATCTTATTGCCTGACTAACTAACTGAAACTAGATTCTGAAGCTGAGGGGAAAGAGATCTTCTTGTGTGTGCATTCCAGAGGGTTGTATACTCCAACAGAAACAAGTGAAGATCTTGGGAGGAGACCCAGCCTTGAGGCATTTCTCTAAAAAACAAAAGTCTGAGCTGGAGGCCTCGGCTTGGTGGATTTACCTGAAGAGAGTGATTCATGAATTCAGTCGCTGTCTTCTAATAATAGCAACAAAAGGGAGGGGGAAATGTGTTATGTGCTATTTCTGAGGCAGGACTGGGTTCTTGGGCTTTTCCTCCCCTCCTCCTGCTTGTCTCATTATTAGCGACTGTGGTGTTCTGTGTACGCAGAGCGCATTCTTCACATTCCCATCTTCAGCCATCAGGCAGAGTTCTCGGAGCAAGTGCTGAACTGAAACCAACATGGTGGACAGCAGCCAGTTTCTTCTGAGATTTGTTATTTTAGCTCAGGCTGCTGCACCCGCTTCGCAAGAAGCCTCCTTCTGAGGAAAGCCTCAGCCCACATTGATCCTGCTGTGTATTTAACCACTAAGATACATGCTGTTTCTCAGACGTCGGTGTCCATATGGGGCTTTTAACAAGTGATCCAATGCCAATATTTGCCAAAGTTATCACGAGCCTTTATTAAAACTGTGAGCGTGGAGATGTTCTCATTACGACACGCTCCTCTGTGGAGGGTAATCAGTGCAGTGTCTCTGCTCTGCCTTTGTTTTTCTTTTAATCACCTCGGAGATGGCGAGAAACAAAACCTTCTGTAGCTTCAGGTGGACACGCATGTCGATAAAACAGAGCGTGCCTCCCGTAACCCAATTCTGGAGGGGGAACAAAAGCGGTTAAGATAGATTCAAGGAGCCATTTGCCCGGTGGCAGGCATCAATATCCGCAACTGCTCTTCAGTTGACTTCCCAGCAGATCTCAAAATTAGCTCAGGCCAAGACTTTACCAACATTGCATGCTGTAGGTGTAATACACCTCCTTTGTTTCGGGACGGACTTGGAGGTCTTCGTACCGAATTGACACAAACTCTATGTTGCCATTCCAGGAGCAATTCTCCAATGGTATGGCCAGATGTGTATGGCAACCATGTCAGAAGTGTAGATTTTGGCGAATTTCCTTAAAAATAGCTCAAAAACTTCAATTCTGTCTTTGAGATTTTGGAAATCTCTTTTTTTAAAGCCCCCCCCCCCCAATTTTTATATTAACATTATTTCCATACATTCCAAACATTTTTCAGATACACAGTGCAGTGATACCTCGTGTTAAGTACTTAATTCGTTCCGGAGGTCCGTTCTTAACCTGAAACTGTTCTTAATCTGAAGCACCACTTTAGCTAATGGGGCCTCCTGCTGCCGCTGCACCGCCGCTGCACAATTTCTGTCCTCATCCTGAAGCAAAGTTCTTAACCTGAGGTAATATTTCTGGGTTAGCGGAGTCTGTAACCTGAAGCGTATTTAACCTGAAGCGTATGTAACCTGAGGTACCACTGTACTGGGACTATACAAACCCCTCGGACTTCCCCCCGTTCCCCCTGGTTTCCATATTTTACCCTCTTTTCTTGCATATAATTATATTTATCCATCCTATTTCATCTCCTTATTTACTACTTTAGTTCATTTTACTTCATAAATGTTATATCAATCCTGCTAATGTTTCTAAGTAACTACAGTGGTTTTTAAGGTATTCTACAATTTTTTGCCATTCTTGATTGATTTTTTTGTCATCTTGGTGTCTGATCTTCACGGTCATCTTTGCCATTTCGGCATAGCCCATCATTTTGGCAATCCACTCTTCTTTCGTTGGGAACTTCTCTTCTCTCCACATCTGGGCTAAAACGATCTTGCAAATCTCAACAACTTTGGCCCCCCCAAAATAAAAATGCTGAACAACTTTTGTTTTTCACTTTTTGAAATATGGCAACCCTAGTATAAACCTCATCCTTTTAAGGGCGGGAATGATTTAAAGGTCTTATCTAGACTTGCAACTTGTGCCACCCAGTTGACCACTAACCATGAATGACAGCCCACCAAGGCCTTCATGACCCTACCTCTGCCCCATCTTCGCTGCATGCTTGGGCCATAATATGGAGTTGAGGACCCACCACCCGCTTAGTGTTAAATAAGACACAAGGATACATGTATTTAAGGTTAATGGGCTAAATAGGGCCACAACTTTATTGGTTACAGCATGTGAGTGGTATTGGCTTCGGCATTGGATCAAACGATCTCTACATGACCCAACCCCACTCTGCAGGGGTCATTAGTGGGTTAACAACCAGTGGGAGGAGCTTGTTGATGCAAATACAACTGGAAGCTTCCCCTGATGTCACCAGAGGTTGTGCCATGGCCCTAGCCACCAGCAGGGCATTGGACAGGATCCATGACCACCAGATCCCTTTAACGGAATACCCAGCAAGGGGAGGAGTAGGTGATGGCCACAACCTGCCCTCAAACATATCACATATATTCCAATATTCTCTTCAAAATCCAGGGACCGAATGAGGGGGCAGCACTGCCGCAGCTGCTAGAGTGCGGCTAAACTCCACCCCCATGCCAGTCCGATTGGCTGCAGGGGCGTGGCGTGGCAGTCAGGTAACTGAAGAAGGGGGCAGGATCGCCCCCTTGCAAGCGTGGGAACAGGCTCCTGCTCACAACCCCTCCCCTCAGGAAGGAGGAAAGGTCCTAGCGGACTGCATTTGGCTTCATGGCTCACAAGGAATGCATGCCTGCTCTAATTCTACAAATTGCTAAGGACTCCCAAAAAGTGCTAAAGAAGAAGCAGCTCTGCAGACATGCCTGAACTTGAATCGAGCCTCCTGAGAAAGAATAGCTTGAGAAATACCTGAGCCTTGTCCAGCAGCAGCTTCTGTTATATTCAGTAGACATTTTGATCCAGCAGAAGGCTCTCTTCCTGCCTGTGTCTTTCTTCATCCATCTGATGATCTTGAGGTTTTTAAGAGATTCTCAATGCTGGTCTGGGCTGCTGAGCAATTATGCCAAGAACACCATTGGCTCATTGTGTTTTGCAATTGGTAGGTTGAGAGCGTTAGAAATTTCCCTGCATTTTGGAATGATAAATATCTTCCCCCAACCTGATTGATATATATATATATATATATATATATATATATATATTTAACAATAACAAATCAACAGTGCTATTTTTCTAGAAAAAGAGGTGTCGGAACTCACCATGAACATCTCCCTCATTCTTTTAGAATGGCAATGGTGCCCACCTGAGAGGTACTGGAACTGAGTTCAAGTCCGTTCCAGCGGAAAAAAAGCCCTGCAAATAAACAATGTACAAAACAAGCATATATGTACATTTCTGAATTTATCTTAATGTGCTCATATTGATATTTTGTTTCATGCTGTAGATGGCTGAGAGTTCATCTGTGTTGTGACTCTATGGGCCAAAGATTTTAGCCAAAGATTTTCTTGGCCTACTGAGTTGGCAGAGCCATGACATTGCCCCTTTTGTTACTGAGTTGTGCCAGAATGCCACAAACTTCTCTGGTTTGCTTTGCCCCTCTGCCAGATGCACTTTGTGTTAACATCTCCACAAGGGCCAAATTTTGCCACACCAGTAATCCACAGAAAATGCCTTTAAGGTCCCACCAAAACCAGGCTGTTAAAGACGGACTGCTCTATTCAGCCAACACAGCATTAGATTTAGCTCTCAGGATGCTCATAGGATGTGAGTGGGGAAAATAATCGACAAACTCTTTCCCTCAAGGGAGTGCTGCCTAGAAGGACCATTTTTTTTCAGCGAGTCATGAAACTGGCTGTGTTTTACTTGCTGTTCTCAGAGCCAAGGGCTGAGGGAGAGACCTGCATGTGAGATCTACACTTTTCAACTACCTAAATAGTACATGAGTCATACATTTGGCGTCCAAAATGGCTGTTCATTTTGTGGTCAGTGTGAAACCTAACTGCTCATTCCGCTTCTGAGAAATTTGTGTTGTGGGAATTTCAATGAAGTCCCAGTTTTGCTTGGAAATATAAACAATAAGCGAGTCACATAATTTTCAATGTGTGGGAAAGTGACTGCTTAGCATGTCAGAGATGATGTTACCAGTAGCTTTCCCTAGTTTGTATTCTGGATGATTCTGATATTGCGAGAGATATTACTTCAATGACCTAACTCTAGTTGCAAAGGTCAATGGTTGTGCCACAGTTGCGGATGGGACGCACGTTTCAAAACATACAACTAATTGAAAATAATGGAGTGCAGACAATGGATGTCTCTATTTGTATGTACAGTGGTTCCTCAGGTTAAGTACTTAATTCGTTCCAGAGGTCCGTTCTTAACCTGAAACTGTTCTTAACCTGAAGCACCACTTTAGCTAATGGGGCCTCCTGCTACTGCCGTGCCGCAGGAGCACGATTTCTGTTCTCATCCTGAAGCAAGTTCTTAACCCGAGGTACTATTTCTGGGTTAGCGGAGTCTGTAACCTGAAGCGTATGTAACCTGAAGCATATGTAACCTGAGGTACCACTGTACATTGAATCTATGGGTCCTGTTCTAGAAGCAGAAGCTTCCTTTTGCATGCAGATCATCCCCATGTGGATTGTGGCAAGTGGATATAAACAGATGCAGGGAAAATAACATTTTATGAGTTAGTTGCTTGCAGCAGAACATGGCATTCTACCTCCTGGCATATAGAGTTGCATCTAGGTAACTCCTTCTCAGAGTAGACTCACTGAAAACAATGGGGTCAAGTTAGCCTATTGATTTTTGGTGGGTCTACTCGGTGTAGGACTTAGTGAGCTACAACCCACAGCTTGTCTGCTAGCAGCATAGATGCCCAAATTCGAGAGTCACTCCAGTTAGGGTAGTTGGATCAAGCCTGTTTTGTTGCAGAAAAATCCATCATTGTGAATTCCCACAACTCCTAAGAGTATTGATATACTTTGGGATGCATTCAGTTTCTACTGGCTCTTCGCTGTTCTCAACAGGCACAAGAGTAATTCCTTCATAAATGTTCCCATGCCTTTTCAAGCCAAAATGTAGTTTCCTTTTCACTTGAAACCCACTTACATTCATTCCAGTTATTTTAAAAAAGTTCTTCAGAATTGCAAGACAACATTTCCACTCCCTGTGCTGTTTTCAAGCCTTTAACATTTTGTTCCTCCACCCTTTTGCATCTCCCAAAGGCAGCCTACAATGCAAGATTAAAAACATACAACATACAAAACATGCCTTCTTCTTTTTTCAAAAAAACAAAAGATTGTAACAGGTAAAATAAAGCTGTACTGCCAATTAAAAATAAGATCCAGACAACATTGTGAAAAGCCTGGGAGAATATAAAGGTGTATCAGTGTATTCAAATCTGAATTGTAAGATTGTGTTGTTATTGTTATTATGGTTTTTGTTGTATGTGTCTTTTGCGGTTGTTGTTTGTATAAAAAAAATGACTAAGTAAATTTTTATAAACAATAATAAAGGTGTAAGAATGAATGTTTTTGAGATTTCATCGCTTAGGTTTGCTGCCCACCCCCACCCCCAAAGTTTTTCTTTTGCTGCACTTCACAAAAACTTGGGGTTCCACAAAGGCTGCTCATAACCAGCTCCCTGTGAATGAATGTGCCATTTTGGCAACATAAGGATCGACACTATATATTATTATATACAGTATCATAGAAACTTAGAGTTGGAAGGGACCCCAGGGTCATCTAGTCCAACCCCCTGCAATGCAGGAATCTCAGCTAAAGCAGCCATGACAGATGGCCATCCAACCTCTGCTTAAAAGGAAGGAGAGTCCACAATCTCCCAAGGGAGACCGTTCCACTGTCAAACAGCTCTTACTGTCAGAAAGCTCTTCCCAATGTTTAGTCGGAATCTCCTTTCTTGTAACTTGAAGCCACTGGTTTGAGTCCTACCCTCCAGAGCAGGAGAAAACAAGCTTGCTCCATCCTCCATGTGACAGCCATTGAGCTATTTGAAAATGACTATCATATCTCTTCTCAGTCTCCTCTTTTCCAGACTAAACATACCCAGCTCCTTCAACCGTTCCTCATAAGGCTTGCTTTAGAGACCCTTGATCATCTTGGTCACCCTCCTCTGCACAAGTTTCAGCTTGTCAACACCCTTCTTAAATTGTGGTGTCCAGAACTGGACACAGTATTCCAGATGTCATCTGACCAAGGCAAAATAGAGTGGCACTATTACTTCCCTTGATCTGGACACTCGACTTCGGTTGATGCAGCCTAGAATAGCATTAGCTTTTTTTTTGCTGCTGCATCACACTGTTGATTCATGTTAAGCTTGTGAACCACTAAGACCCCCTAGATCCTTTTCACATGTACTGTTAGTAAACCAGGCGTCCCCCAGCTTATATTTGTGCACCCGGGTCTTCCTGTTTAAGTGCAGAACCTCATATTTGTCCGTCCTGAAATTCAGATACTGCTGTGATCATGGCTCCTGTCTCTCCACATATTCAAGCCAGTTTGCATAAGTCATGTTCACATCCATGCAGCAAAATGCAGTCATGTGAACTGAACCTGTCTTGGGCTGGCTCCACGAATCCCATTGAAGTCATTGGTCCAGTGAACTCTACCTGCCAGCATCCATGGGGCAGCAAACCCAGAGACTTATAATCTACAGGAGCCCTTTGCTAGCCCAAAGGACAGGCAGTTCTTTGATCCTGTTTGTTTACTTTCAGCTGGATTGTGCAATTCAAACCAAGATACAGTCAGCTGCATGTTTATACTCTTGTTTCTGTGTCGGTGCCTTGGATTCGCCTTCTAGGTCACATCCCAGCTAGGGAGACGGATGCCGAAGGAGCCTTGCACATTGAGCCGAACGTTTTTTACTAACGTAACTTCTGACACTGATCCTGCTGTGCAGAAATTGCATGTTGATCTGAAGCAAAGGAAGGAATACATACTGTACAGTACAGGCTGAAATTCACGAGGGAGCCTGATAAGTAATGGAGCTGTCGACAGCTTGTTCTCCCAAGGCAGGGAAGGCAAATCACTGCTCAGCGACTATATGTTGCAATGCTTTCCGTGCACTTAGAATGTGGGTGAATGCTGGTGGCACAGCCACTGTCCTCTTTCAAGGGGGGGAAATGCATCTTTGGTAGGCTTGCCATAATTCTGGAATTTCCCGGACATATCCGGAATACTGCAATCGAAAGCAGTGTCTGAGCGGAACTCGGCCAAATCCAGATGTTTGGCAACCGATGTTGTTTTTGCCAATTTCCCCCCCAAATAGCTCAAAAATGTTCTTTGCATTTTTACAAAAAACACTGAATAACTTTGGGTAAAAGTAAATAAAGCTCAGCAACTTTGCCCCCCTCCCAAAGAGACTTGAGGTGAACGTTCGTTTTTCTTAGAGAGAAAATTTGCAGGCAACCACTTTGACGGTTTTAGGCATCAGATGGACATTTAGTATCCCATTTGTTAAGTACTGTTGCAGGGAGTGGAGCAGTTTTTAATTATCCACTTCGAACTGTTCCAAGAACCTGTTCCAAGAACAGCTGTTCAACTGGCAGGCAGGTGTCCTCCGGTGACTCCACCTGTGGCATATTTTTCCTTGAAACACGGCTAATCTAAAGCTTGCTTGCTTTGTGAACAATGCAAGGAATTTTAGTGGAGATCTTTCCTCCCAAAACCTGCTGTTCTAACTGGAATGATATAGTACATTTCTGTTTGTTTGTTTTTAACACACACACACACAAAAACGCCTGCAAAAAAAGGGGGGGACCACAGTATTTTACCAATTTGATAACTACAGTGGTACCTCGGGTTAAGTACTTAATTCATTCCAGAGGTCCGTTCTTAACCTGAAACTGTTCTTAACCTGAAGCACCACTTTACCTAATGGGGCCTCCTGCTGCCGCCGCGCCGCCGGAGCACGATTTCTGTTCTCATCCTGAAGCAAAGTTCTTAACTTGAAGCACTATTTCTGGGTGAGCGGAGTCTGTAACTTGAAGCGTCTAGGGCTTGCTGATTAGAAGGTCGGCGGCTCGAATCCCCGTGATGGGGTGAGCTCCCATTGCTCGGTCCCAGCTCCTGCCAACCTAGCAGTTCGAAAGCACATCAAAGTGCAAGTAGACAAATAGGTACCGCACCAGTGGGAAGGTAAATGGCGTTTCTGTGCGCTGCTCTGGTTCGCCAGAAGCGGCTTAGTCATGCTGGCCACATGACCCGGAAGCTGTACGCCGGCTCCCTCGGCCAGTAAAGTGAGAAGAGCGCCGCAACCTCAGAGTCGTCCGCGACTGGACCTAACGGTTAGGGATCCCTTTACCTTTTTAACTACAAAGGAAACATTTGGAACTGAATATTGAAGGAAATGATGCATCATGCTAATCTTTCACGATTGGTCAGAAATAAATGTTGCACAGTAAACTCACATACTGAACCAAGTGAGAGTTGTAATTTCCTAGAGGAATGCCTGCCTTTGGAGAATGCTAAATACTGCCATGGATGAATCGTTGCTTTGACTGTGTGTAAGACTATCCTTTGAGTCTTGAGCACCTTCATTACAGGCCTAATGCCAGTGAGTGTATGAGATTAGATAACACGTCATTGAGAATATAGGTCACAAATGGATGCAATTAGCGAGGATAAAATTCAGACATGTGAAAAGTCATCAGCTACACAAAATTAAAGAGCAAAATCATGCCATCCGTCTTAAAGAGCAACAGAGTCAGGCTGCCTATCCATATATGATACCAGTATGCATTTCTGCATCTGTTGAGATTTTTATGTAAGGACTCTCTGCAAATCTTTTCTCTGCATACATAAGAGATGTTGTTATTAAATTGCACAGGCTGTTCCAGAGAAATGTTGTGGTGTGCAGGGAATGTGTAATCTTTACTATGTCGTTTCAAAGGATCCTCAAGCCATTCTTGGAAACTGATGTGCTAACAGTGAGAAACTGCTGGGAATTGTATCAACTGACATTCTTGCTGCTAGGAAGAAATGGTTTCTTACATGCAACCGCTGCGGCCAGAATGATTATAGCTAAAAATTGGAAGAGAGAAAAAACTCCCTCAATAAGAGAATGACCAATAAGATTTTGTGAATATATAAAACCAGCAAGACTTACAGCCCGTGGTAAGAGGCCAATCGGACCAAAAACTGAGAGGAGTGGACGTGTGTGAAGGAATACATAAAAAAAAAAAAATGTTCTGGTATTAATATATCAATATGCAATGAATGAAACTTATAGAGTAAAAAATTAAGAAGAAATGGGTATAAGATAGTAAAAAATAATATTGATGACACAGCAAAAAGAAGAAAAGAAACAAAGGAAGTCAAAATTTATGTCTGTATGTTTAGTTTGTATGTTTGTTTTCTTTTTTTGTAATCTAAGTTGAGAGGTGTATGTATCTAGGCATAATAAGTTTGTTTAGTGTTCTGGTTTGTGTTTGTAAGTATTGCATTTATCAATAAAAGGTTTTGTGTTTTTTTTAAAAGAAGAGAAACTGCTTTTCCCCAGTTTTTTAACCACGTTGTGTTGCTTTCCATTGCTGTTTTGTATTTCATGTGCCAATTTCAATATGTTGCAGAAGAGACCCCTTGTATAATGGATGGGGAGTGTTTTTATGTTAGTACATATTGTTATAGATTTAAGGGGAGGGGATCCCCCCTGAACCCTAGAAATCCATTCCCCCTTTGTCCAAATTTTTCATGTTGGTGACAAACTTTTAAGACATGCATGATTTTGTGACGCAGGAATTCAGTTTTGCATCATTTTGCGACACAGTAATTCAGTTTTACTAGCAGACTGGAGGTTAAACTAACCCCTTTCCAGCCTGGAAGGAGCACGGGGAGCAGTGGCGTAGCGTGGGGGGTGCAGGGGGGGCCGGCCGCACCGGGCGCAACATCTGGGGTTAGGGCAAATCCATGGGTTAGGGGGCGCAAATCCACAGGCTAGGGGGCGCAAATCCATGGGTTAGGGGGCGCAAATTACTTGCCTTGCCCCGGGTGCTGACAACCCACGCTACGCCACTGACGGGGAGTATTCGTGCTACACACTGCAGCCAACGCACTAACATGTCGCGACAGATCTGCCATAAGATCTGGACCCTCTCCATGCAGACTGAAGGTTTTAATAGTTGAATAAGCCATATTTCTTAAAGCCACAACAGCCTCAGTTGTGTCTTCCATTCTCCAAAGGGGCACATATCCTGTGGGGGCACCTTGGACCCCATGGGCCATCAGTAGGCAAACTAAGGCCTGGGGGCCGGATCCGGCCCAATCACCTTCTAAATCTGGCACGTGGACGGTCCGGGAATCTGTGTGTTTTTACATGAGTAGAATGTGTCCTTTATCTAAAATGCATCTCTGGGTTATTTGTGGGGCACAGGAATTTGTTCATTCCCTCCCCCAAAAAATATATAGTCTGGCCCTCCACAAGGTCTGAGGGACAGTGGACCGGCCCCCCGACTTTTGTAACAATATGAACTTCAGGGTCTATTGGTACCACTTTATCACTCCAATAAGACTAGCTATGCAGTGTACAACTTCTGGCAAGGATGGGGTATATATGTATCTTGTTTTCTTTTTGTGTGTTGCAAGCCTGCCAAGATCACTTCAAGTGAACAAAAACATGTTTATTTGCCTGCATGCTGAAAGAGAGAGAGAGAGAGAGAAATACTCTTCTATATTTATGAACAAGAAAATATTTGTCACTTCTTTCTTCTTAACAGTGCACAAAGAAGAAAAACAGCCTCCCAAAATAACTCTGTCATAGGGTACAATAATAAGGCCTTAAGTCTTTGATTAAAACTCGGCTGGTTTACAAAGTAAGCAGCTAGCAGTGACTGTGATTCAGCTGAGTCATGCAGTAAAATCATGACTCTGCAGATCTGCGGGGCAATTCCCCCTCTGCTCCCATTCTTCTGGCTGTTTAATGCTGCTGCTAGTGTAGCTGATAAGTACCTCCACTCTCATATCATGGACCTTTGTGCATTGGGTCAAATATTTGGCTTCTCACAGATTTAGCAGTTGTGCCAGGGCACAGTTCTAAAGCTTTCCTCTCTGCTTGCCTTTCATTCGTGACGTACATCCAAGTAACATCAAACTAAGATTCTCAAATGGTGCTGCAAGACTCCCCAGCACACGGCAGGCTATCTGAATCTCCAAAAGTGAAAAAAGTAAGACTGTGCTGATTCTTGCCCATGGTCCGTCTGCAAGAAGATCAAAGGACTGGGCTGCATAAAAAAGTGACGATTCAATTCTATACATGTCTACTCAGAAGCCAGCACCATTGAGCTCAATAGTATATGCGGCCAGGTAAGAGAGTGCAGGATTGCAGCCTGAACCACATAAAGTGGTACCTCGGGTTACATACGCTTCAGGTTACATATGCTTCAGGTTACAGACTCTGCTAACCCAGAAATAGTGCTTCAGGTTAAGAACTTTGCTTCAGGATGAGAACAGAAATCGTGCGGCGGCAGCAGCGGGAGGCCCCATTAGCTAAAGTGGTGATTCAGGTTAAGAACAGTTTCAGGTTAAGAACAGACCTCTGAAACGAATTAAGTACTTAACCCGAGGTACCACTGTACAACTCAAACACCAATCGGCCATCATCAAAATGGAAAACCAGTTTCAGTCAATGAATTCCAAACTTTTCAAGATGTGTTTTAGAAATGTCGTTCACTTCTGCAGCAACTTCTCTCCCCCTGCATCCTAAGAATTTATGAACAAATTCTGTAAACTATGAGCATGATTTAGTTGGCTGTCATCCATGATCTCCTCTCCCCCTTTTGATTCTTTCATACGTCAGGAAAATTCCTGACGCGTCCTGGTTTTCGGGTGTAAAAATGACGTCGGGGAATTTTGACGAATCGGCAAAATGTTAGGGAAAACCCAGATGTATGGCAACATGATGAAAAAAGCTCCAAAAGTTTAAAATCAGTATTTTGGGAGGAGGTTTTGTTCCCCCGCAAAA
The DNA here is from genome assembly GCA_034642415.1 of Podarcis siculus. Taxonomy (NCBI): domain Eukaryota; kingdom Metazoa; phylum Chordata; class Lepidosauria; order Squamata; family Lacertidae; genus Podarcis; species Podarcis siculus. The sequence goes on from JAXCMG010000112.1 coordinate 66,636, forward strand.
GCTCAATTTTGATGGTTTCCTAAAAAGAAACTCAGCAATTTTGGAGTCTTCCTAAAAAAAAGTTCAACAACTTTGCAGGTGTCAGGAATTCTACTTTTTGAAATATGGCAACCCTAACCTTTATGGCTAGGTTGCTGCTTTTACGTCCTTTGCTATGAGCTTTCTCCTCTGTCTCGAGTGCACACAAACTGCACTTGCTGCCGCCTCTTGGCAGAACATCCTGTTATGACACCAGATCAAATGCAAACCTTTTGACACCGTCACCAGAGTTATTCAATCGCATTACCTTCACTGTTTGTTATCCTGGGAAGGGCCCTGGAAATCGTACTTGCCCTTATTAAAGGTCTCCACTAATATGGAGGGGGGAAAGAAAAGATTGCCGAGCAGAAAAGATCTGTTTGCGTTTAAACAAGTATTGCCAGTCGGCTTGGCTCGTGTGCAATATCTTAAATAGGTCCTGTTCCTTCGCCCTTTCCGTGCCCCCTCTGTCGCTGCATGCCACTGCAAAAGAAGCTCTCAGCAATAGTTTGCAAGCTATGGTGGCAGGGTGGGGGAATCTATGTTAGGAAAGTCCCCTGTGAACTGCATGACACCAAAGGTTAGTTCAGCTGCTTCTTCCCCAGTCCAAAGTGAGAGTAAACAAGAAAATTATTTCTGCAGAGAGAGAGAAAACAGTTCCCTACTTTTCACTCCTTCCCTCTCTGTTAAATGAGAATGACAATTAGTGGTGACATTTATCCCTAAATCTGCTCACCTTGAGCTATGCAGGACTATCTACATAATATTATTATGTGTTTGTGTGTGCAGATATCACGTGTGTCTCATATTTGTGAGTTACAGCAGGACAGATGGAAGGGATACTTTGCAAATGACACAATCTTTGTCCTTGCAGTTCGAATTCCTGGGAAAACAGCGTCTGCTGACGGTCACAAGAGAGGCTGAAAAATAAGTGTAGGTTTGTTGTATCTCCACGGGCGGCTGCTGTTGAAACCAGGGCTTGTTTTGTAACTACCTGGCTTCAAAACAGCCCTCTGTAATTACTAACAGGACTGGACTCGGCCAGCGCTCAGCTCTCATAACTTGGCTCCAGCGTCAACTGCTATCGTGCGAGGCTCTCCGCAATCACATGCACACATAATGCCTTGCAAGATCCGAGCAAGACACAGGATCAAAGAAATGCACCCTTGTTTTTCCTCGAGTTGCCATTTGCTGGCCGGCGACCCAATGTTGTTTACCTGGTGTGGACTGTATTATGTAAAGGGGGGCATGATTACCTCGTGCCTGGGAGTTATTTGTAAAGGGGAACTTTGCAGCTAATCTCCCCAAGGCTCACTGCAACTCTCTGCTCGATAAGAGTTATGGGAGAGTTTAGCAGGAGTTTTGCCACTGGGTCAAGTGCAGAAACCCTCCTGGAGTCCAATAGCTCTCATTTCTTCTACAGAAGTCCACAGCACCTGGCGGTACAGGCACATCACAGCCCCTCTTTGCAGGAAAAAAATCAACTCAGGCACCAGAAAACAGCCTTTCCAGAAGTATCACCTGGCAAACTGTATAAAGCCGACATCCTTGAGAGCACTAGGTTTGGTGGGGCTTATTTCCTAATAGGTGTTTGTAGAATTGCAGGCTTGGTGGCTTCTGTTAAGTGAGGGGGGAAAGTGCCCTAATGTTTCACATGCTAATCTCCCCTGCGGATGCCTAAGTAAGTAGGCATGGCTCCTTGATGTTAATTTATTTGCTGCACCCTCCAGTGTCCATCTGCCACGAAGCATGTTCTTCAAGCTATGCATGCAAATCTGCACAGGTGCAATGCGTAAGGAGTGCAAGGATTTACATTTCTGAGGTTTGGCAAAAGCTGCAACAGGGACCGAAAATCTTCTCCTTTATCGCCGCTCTAACTGCAGGGCAGGCCAACGCTCTGCTGTCAATGAGTTAAGCTGGTGTAAATTCAGCATCTATCCTTGGCAAGAATGGGATTCCTTTTCAACAACAGAGATATCCTAGCCAGGGATAGAGACTGTACATATTATGTGTATTCCTCAGCATACCAGCCTCATATTGCATATATCATACAAAGCTTTTCCATATATATATATATATATATCTATATATATCTATATATATCTGTATGTGTGTGTGTGTGTGTGCACGCACATATTTAAAACAGTGCACATGTGATTCTGCTGCCTATAAATCTACTAGGTATATTCCTGAAACTGTGTCAGATTCATATAACCTTCCCAGCTACACATGATATTTCTCTCTAGGAAACTGGCTGTTGACTTCTAGGAAAATGAGTTGAGTGTTTATGACCTTTCAAATACTAATCTCCCTCCAGCTTGCTTAAATACAAAATAGGTAAGCACGGCTGTTTAGCATCCATTTATTTATAATATCCACCAATGGGCACCTGCTCATTGCTTTTCTCTTCCAATCTTGATTAAATAACGCCATATTCTTCTCTTTCTCCTTTGAAAATCGGTAGCTTTTTGCCAAGTGTCTTATGGGCAAACCTAGAATGGTGTGTGTGTGTGTGTGTAAATACTGTATATAAATTTGTTTTATTTGATTTAAAAGCAGGGTATGGGAATGGGCAGAAACAGTCAGATCTGCACTATACCAATTTAGATTGGGAAACAGCCGAGTTTAAACTCCCCCTGCCCCTGTGGTCCATATCAAAATTGGGCCCAGCCCACAGCTGCTTTAAAATGTGGTACATGACAGATCTTATCCATGGATCTCCCAGTAGCATCTAGTTTGGCCTGTAGGTCTGAACTACATGTAAAACAGAAGATCTGTGATCAGCTCTCCTGACTTAAAAACAGCCTTCCTGTCAGGCTTAGGGATAGTAGAAAGGAAGAATGTATTTCACGTACCATCAAATGGTAGAAAGCTGAATGTAGCCCCTCAAAGTTCTGTAATAGTCACATTTTGCATTTTATTCATATAACACTTCTACACCAAAAAGACCCCCCAATAGCATCTTACAACAATGAAACATCAATGAAATAATTGCAAAGAACAATTCAAACCATGATAAAACAGATTAACACAACTGTTGCTAGATGCACATTAAAAATCTGAACTAGCTGCATATTCCAGGGTCCCTTCCAAATCTATAATTCTGTGATTCTAATTCGCAGTAAGCCCACCCAAATGACAACAGAGAATGGGCAAGTCTAACCTCCCATTGGAGATAATTCACTGGCTGAAGTTGTCTTAGTGGCAGAACAAGATTTCCAAAGATGACCATAGTTGACAGGCGAGTTCATGAAGAGGTATTTCAAATTTCCTGGTCCACAGCCACTGGGGTTTCATAACTAGCAACTAGCACCTTGACTTGAGCCCAGAAATGAATAGGATGCTATTACAGTTTAAACAAGACCAGTATAATATGGGCAAAGGAGCATACACCAGATATTATTATGGCCGCAGTATTTTCTAGCATCTGATGTTTCCAAATCCCTTTTAACAGCTGTCCCATGAAGTGTGTATTGCAGTTATCTAATCGGGATGCATCCGAGGCATGGGTAACTGTGTCAAAATTTGCTTTGTCCAGGAAGGGCTGCAACTGGCAACACCAATCCAAAGTGGGCCACATCAGTCACCTTACCACCCAGAAAAAAACACTAGGTCCAAAACTATGAACCACATTCTTCAGAGGAACTGCATTCCTGTTCTCCACAGGTTGTACTTTCAATTCCAGGTCAGAAAGTCAACAAATGGATTGGCTCAGTGAGTCAACAGACACAGGATTTACCTCAAATTGTTTCTGTACTGGATTTGAAATGGTTGTTATATACGTATGAAAACCTTTTATGTATGCTTTTACCGCTGATGGTTTCTATTGTTAAATCACTTTGACATACTTCCTACGAAGCAATTCATACAAAGAATGTAACAAATAAGTAGAATTCTGTTGCCAGTCCACATCCTCTGGCTCTTCAGGTGCAATTGTGGTCTGTCAAGCAGTTCTTGTGTAAGGTTACTACTATAGGGTGCCTGGGAGAGAGTAGAGAAATTCCTTGTTTTATTAGAAACTGTGTTGATGGAGGCAGGAATAGGGGCAGGGGTGGGTGGTGCCTCAGTCAACACCATGCCAGAGAACTGTTTCACTGAATTCTGTCTGTTGCTCCACTGACCGAAGCTCTGATCCACGTGAACCTTGGAAACTGAGTGAGCACAGGCAGTTCCCAACAAGATGTCCTAAACAAATACCAGAAATGATCAGCCAACCTGTCACACTTTAACTTACCTTACATTCCACCTCTTCCCCCTGCCATCGATAAAGCCACCTGATTGAAGAGTGTCAGGAAGGCATCCATTTGCGTGCTTCAACTTTGTTCCCTTCACCCTCTGTGTTCTTTGGCATATTTAGCAAATTCACACTGGTGGGTCAGAGAGCAACGCTTCCATGTCCCTGATGCACGAACTGGACCGGCAGGAATTTTCCAAGAGCCCAACTCTGAGAATACAAACGCACCACCGTTAGATAGTTTGTCGGGATGATCCAAGTTCAGTAGCACGCAAAGTCTTTCCAGGAAATCTGTGTTTATGAGCTGTGTGTGTGTGTCCATGGAAGGGGAGGGAATCGAAGTTTTGCCAGGTGGTCTGTTTGTTGTTGTTGTTGTTTTAAAAAAACTCTCTTGCTTAACGTAGGTTGAATCTGGGGATTATCACAACTGGGAGGAAACTTGCTGGATTCTCTAAACAGTCTCTGTCATGAATGGCACTGGAAACCAGCCAGTTGGCTGGCTGTTGCTAAGATGATGCCAAGAAAGAGTGTGGAAAGGGTGCCATTTTTTTTTAAAAAAAGGTAATAACCCAAAGTTATCCCAGCAGGTTTCTTCTTCGTTAAGCAAACTGCAAGTACCGTAGGTGTCCGTTAATCCTGATAGGGATTGTTGTTCTCCAGATGAACATATTAAAAGAACAACAATCCTTAGGATAATGCAAGTGCCCCCTCAGAGGATCTTGGTGATCGAGGGAGAAGGTAAGGAATTATATGTAATTTGTAATTTATTATTTCTACCCCGTCCATCTGGCTGGGTTTCCCCAGCCACTCTGGGCAGCATCCAACAAAGATTAAAAATACATTAAATGTCACACATTAAAAACTTCCCTGAACAGGGCTGCCTTCAGATGTCTTCAAAATGTCAGGTAGTTGTTTATTTCTTTGACATCTGATGGGAGGGCATTCCACAGGGCGGTCGCCACTACCGAGAAGGCCCTCTGCCTGGTTCCCTGTAGCTTAGCTTCTTGCAGTGACGGAACTCCCAGAAGGCCCTCAGAGCTGCACCTCAGTGTCCGGGTAGAATGATGGGGGTGGAGATGCTCCTTCAGGTATACTGGGCCAAGGCCGTTTCGGGCTTTAAAGGTCAACACCAACACTTTTAATTGTGGTAAACGTACTGGGAGCCAATGTAGGTCTTTCAGGACCGGTGTTATGTGGTCTCGGCAGCTACCCGCAGTCACCAGTCTAGCTGGTTCTCTTAAGATGCTAGGGCGTGTGCTAAGGAGGTGCCCCAGTCACTGTGAGTTCATTATCACTCTCTATGTGTGGACGGCATGTGGTCATCGTTATGGGAACTGTTTTGGGGCACCTGTGGCATTTCCAGGGATGCCAAGAGCACACCTGCCCTTTTTGGGATTTTGGTTTGGGGTTTTCTGGTTGCGTGCTTCCCCTTGCCCTGAGAATCTGACTATGCAAGGGACCAGGCACGCAAAGTGTAGTGACCATTTTGCTGTTGCAGCAGTGGATTATCTCTCCTACTGGCTTTTAATTTTGAGCATAAGCTTGTTTTGTCATAGGACGAATCATCGGCAGAGGCGAGAGTCGTGCATTAATGCAATGCATCAACCACATGGGGCACAGAACAGGTCTGCACCAGGTTGCCCTGCCTCTGACGTTGCATGTTCTACCTCTGACATCCGCACACTGACTGCGCACATCTGTAGGGATGTAATAGGCATCTTCAGGCTCTGGAGCCCCAATCATTCAGGGTTACAGATCTGGGGGTGAATGCCACCCTCCCTGATGTATGTGTAGATGTCAGAGATGCACACATACAAAAACATAATAAAACATGGAACATTAAAAAGCTTCTCTGTACCGAGTTGCCATCAGATGTCTTCTAAAGGTTGTCTAGTTACTTATTTCCTTGGCTCCAGGGTTGCTGAATTCCACACCCTCCAACATTTCTCCACTGAAAATAGGGACATCCTACGCTGTGGTGTAAACCACTGAGCCTTGGGCTTGCCGATCAGAAGGTCGATGGTTTGAATCCCCGTTACAGGGTGAGCTCCTATTGTTCGATCCCTGCTCCTGACAACCTAGCAGTTCGAAAGCACGTCAAAGTGCAAGTAGATAAGTAGGTACCACTCCAGCGGTTTTGCCAGAAGCGGCTTAGTCATGCTGGCCACATGACCCAGAAAAACTGTCTGCAGACAAACTTTGGCTCTCTTGGCCAGTAAAGCGAGATGAGCACCACAACCCCAGAGTCGTCCGTGACTGGATTTAACGGTCAGGTGTCCCTTTACCTTTTTTTTAAAAAAAAGGAAAAGCAGGACATTCCAGGATCAAATAGCTCAGTTGGTTAGAGTGCGGTGCTGATAATGCCATGGTTGCAAGTTTGATTCCCATATGGGACAACTGCATATCCCTGCATTGCAGGGGGTTAGACTAGATGATTGCTAGGGTCCCTTCCAACTCTACAATTCTATGATTCTATGAAATCTGAAACCAGGAGCGCTCCTGTAAATCTGGGACCATTCCCGGAAAACGGAACCTGGGAGGGTCTGCTCCTGTGATGTTCAACATGGAAACTCTTATTTCCCCAACAGAACAAAATCCAGTTCGCTCTCCAATTGGCTTACCAAAATCCATTCAAGCAATGGCAGGGTTTTGGAACTCAATTTGTTTCACCTGTACTTTCACTCTCCTTTCATTCTCCTGAATTTTTCAGTTCAGCTTGATTTTGTATATGTGTGCCTGTGCAACATGGTATATGCGTTCAGGAAATTTGGAGGGGTGGGGGCAGCTATCGATATATAACCTAACAGAGTAAGAAAGCAAATTGCAATGTCTTTGGCAAAGTGTGAAGGGATAAAACTGGAGGGGGACCCCACAAAACAATCCATTAGATGATGATGGTGGTGATGATGATGATTTGCAAGTAATGGGAATCATATCAATTAAATTGGCAATTTTCATTGCTGTCCTTGCTGAGCTAAAACCATTGGAAAGTGCTCCTAAACATAATGCCAGGTCATTTTACTACCAGAGTTTTTTCAGGAACACCGTGCGCCCGCCCCAGTCTTGCTCCAGGACTCCAGAAATCTGCCCAGCAACCAAGCCACACTCCATCTGCTGCCTCCCATAATGAGCTAAACCAGGATCTCTGGCACAAGCCAACTTTCATTCTTCTATTCACTTGGATTTACCCTTTCAGCTTCCCATTGTTCTTCGCTAATGGCCTCACAATGGCCCTCCCTGTTGCCTTTGCAAGGCAGAACCCCGGCTAAATTGAGGGTGGGGGTGGGGGGAAGAGCAGAAGAGGCATAATCTCGGCTTCAAAATTTAAAGGGATTGCTCTGAATGAATAATGCAAAGGGAGCGGCTGCCAGGAATGTGTATAATAGGGCTGCCTGCAAGCAGAGGATGTATAGCACTTTTCAGCCATCAGCTGCTGTGATGTGTTGGGCCTCTGAGTGTCATGTCCCAATATTTCATTCCAAGCCTCCTCCTCCTTCTCCCCCCCTCCCTGCTCTCTCCTCCATCCCTTGCAGGGCCACATGGCCTGCCTTGCGTCATCTTTTCAAGCCTAGCGTCAATCATGCGGCAAAGATGCCCCAGATAGTATGACAGATGGGGCTACCTTAGTTTAAGGCTGGATGGAGGCCTGAGGGCATGCCTTGATAGCTCAATTCCAAGCTGAGGAGCAAGAGAAAGAGGGAGGGAGGTAGGCAAAGCTGCTCTAGGAGGAGGTATCATTTCAACCTGACTACTTGTACAGCAGAGGAGAAGAACCCACCTGTATCTGTTTCTTTGTTTGCTTTCCAGGCGCACTTGAAATGTACCAAAGCAGAGTGTTGTTGCAGCTTCATAATGCAGTGGAGGAGAACACACACACACACACACACACACACACAATCATAGAATCATAGAGTTTGAAGGGTCTAGTGCATGGGTAGCATAGTTGTCCATCTTCCCCCTTTTTTGCAGGAAATTCCCTTATTCCAGTGCCGTTTCCCACTGCTTCCCACTGCTATCCCAGATTGTTAGATATCCCGTAGACTGTCCCCGGGATAGGTGAGGCTGCTGATCCTTTATTTTTGAGGCTGCTGATCCCTTATTTTCAAATCTGAAAGTTGACAGCTATGATGGGTAGGCAAACTAAGGCCCGGGGTCGGATCCGGCCCAATCGCCTTCTAAATCCGGCCCGCGGACGGTCCAGGAATCAGCATGTTTTTACATGAGTAGAATGTGTGTTTTTATTTAAAATGCATCTCTGGGTTATTTGTGGGGCATAGGAATTCGTTCATTTACCCTCCCAAAAAATGTAGTCCGGCCCCCCACAAGGTATGAGGGACAGTGGACCGCCCCCCTGCTGAAAAAGTTTGCTGACCTCTGCAATACAGCAATCTTTTGCCCAATGTGGGGCTTGAATCCATGACTCTGGGTCATGCCCCATCAATTGAGATATCACAATGTCTCTCATACATATTGCACCACACGTGTATTGCTTGTGGGAAGGAGGAAAGAAAGCTGAGAGAAAACATGCTTTGAAAGAGCAGTCCGATGCGACTCAAGAAACGGCATGGAATTTGGAGAAAGGCTTTGAGAGACAGGGTGGTGTAGGGGTTAGAGCATCAGACTAGTACTGGAGAGAGCCAGGATCAAATCCCTACTCAGACACTGAAGATTCTTGGGTGATCTTGGGCCAGTTACTATCTCATGTCATGTGGTTGTTGTGAACATAAAAACGAGGCAGGGTATAAATAATACATTATTATTATTATTATTATTATTATTATTATTATTATTATTCTCACAATGCCTTGAGCTTCTGGGAGAAAATGTAATAAAATAAGGAATTATTATTATTATTATTATTATTATTATTATTATTATTATCATTATCATTTGGGTCACTTGTACATGCCAGTGGCTATGTGCATTTGCATGAAGGAGTCGTACACTGACAACATTGCTATAAAGGCTTATTGAACAATAAATAGTAAACTGTGTGTTAACCTCTTGCATCAGATCATTTTGCAATGTCACGTTCCCGCACTCCTTTACTTGTGCAACCCAGACCTGAATCCTGCAAACACACCCTGCAAATCTATCAACATGAGATCTCCTCTGGGCAGTTTTGTCACGTGGATTTGCAAAAAAATAAAAATAAAGCACACGACGATTTCTCTTGATTCCTGGTGAAATATTGACATTTGGGCAAAAATCCTATCTACAGTAACAAAATGTAAAACATCTAGACCCTGACACGCTGGTACAAATCTTCAATGTATGTAAAAGAATAGCCAGAGTAGGCAGGAGCTGCAGACTTTCTGTATCCTGTTACGCTTGTTCAAACCCATTAGCTTCCAAAGGGCAAAGCTTGCCTCTATGCAAATGTGACCAAGAATCAGCACACATTCATAGCAGCTGGTTTGCAGAAACTATCTGCAGTTAGGATGCTTAGTTTGAACTGAGTAGAGAAACGGTTCCTGTTCCAAAATTCAGCCCAGCAGGCAGAGGTTGCAGGAGCTCATTGGGAGATAAAGGGTTATGACCACAAAGTCAAGTAGAGGTGTAGAGTTCATCTTGGCCAGTCTCCTACCTGGACTGTTGGCTGTTGTAAACAAAATCTGCCCTTTCCCCCTTATGGGGTATCCAAGAGCCTGTATAGAGTCCTTACGTGGGTTCCCTATTGGTAAGAGAAAATAACAGAGGCCAACCAGAGAATATTGAGAAGCAAAGCAGCTAGTAAGCCTGATCTTTATTGATCTGTTGCAACAGGGTGCTCCCCTCACACGCAGGAAAGGAGGTGGAATCCAGAACAAAGGTGTGCCCGCCCTTAGATAGACATTTTAAATTCCCTGCCTTGCAGCTCAAGACCACCCCTCCATACATACATCACAGAAGGGGTGTAACCCAAGACCACCCCCCACAAACATCATACCTGCATCACAGAAAAGGTGGTGTAAAACAGAAATTTGAATGTTGTTGTTTTTCCTGTCTGCCAGGTTATCTGATAATGCCTTATCTGATTGCCTTTCCTGGTAGTCTGTCACCTTTTGAAATAGTGATTACTAAATTCCTTTAACAATGGGAAGCCTCCCTGATCCCCTCCCTCCTTGCAGACAAAACATTTGGCCAGTTTGGGAGCCAAAATGGTTTCAGTTCAGTCTTCTGGTGCTGAACTATGTATGTGCTTGGTTGGTATATTTATGAACATTTATTATATATATAGTGATGCGGGTGGCGCTGTGGGTTAAACCACAGAGCCTAGGACTTGCCGATCAAAAGGTCGGCGGTTCGAATCCCTGTGACGGGGTGAGCTCCCGTTGCTCGGTCCCTGCTCCTGCCAACCTAGCAGTTTGAAAGCACGTCAAAGTGCAAGTAGATAAATAGGTACCGCTCTGGCGGGAAGGTAAACGGTGTTTCCGTGCTCTGCTCTGGTTCGCCAGAAGCGGCTTAGTCATGCTCGCCACATGACCCAGAAGCTGTACGCCGGCTCCCTTGGCCAATAAAGCGAGATGAGCGCCGCAACCCCAGAGTCGGCCACGACTGGACCTAATGGTCAGGGGTCCCTTTACCTTTACCTTTATTATATATATAAGACCTTGAATTTTATTATTACATGGCCCTCCTGAAAGAATTAATAGCACACCCCCTGCCCCACATTTTGGAAAAGCAAATCGGGGCACCCCACCCACAGGAAAGTCTATGAGTGAACATCGAGTGGCGTGCATGAATAAGAGAGAACCTTTTCAGCAGCAGGGAGCTTCTGCTTAAGACAATCCTGTCTGTGAGCAAGAGAATACATTGGTACCTCGGGTTACATACGCTTCAGGTTACACACTCCGCTAACCTAGAAATAGTGCTTCAGGTTAGGAACTTTGCTTCAGGATAAGAACAGAAATCGGGCTCTGGCGGCGCGGCGGCAGCAGGAGGCCCCATTAGCTAAAGTGGTGCTTCAGGTTAAGAACAGTTTCAGGTTAAGTACGGACCTCCAGAACGAATTAAGTACTTAACCCGAGGTACCACTGTAACTCAGAATCCAACACATCAAGTTCGACAAAACCTTAGGGCCATTCCAGGCGTGTATTTTGACACAGTTAGGGAAATCAGCAAAATGTCCAGGCTTTTGAAACAACTTTCCTTAAAGAAGCTCAACAACACCTGCCCCCCCCCCAAGAGCTCAACAACTTACTTTGGGCGATTTTCAAAAAAATTGTGTCCAGGTTTTTACTCCTTGAAATATGACAACCCTAGACACAGGAATAGTGCACCAGTTGGTGGATTTATTCTGCTTCAGTTTGTTCTGAGATGCTTCCTCAAGGCTACTTCGTGATCACTGTCTGCAGGGGCTATAGCATAACAAAAGCGGGACAAAAAATAAAGCGGGACATTAAAAAGGGATGGGATTTCCGCAGGAAGTTGTGGGGTATGCACGGATGGAAAATAAAGCAGTGTGACCACCCAAAACCTTTGGCAGGAGCAAGCGGAATTGAAAGGGGGATTGTGTACGACTGTCCCGATAGCATTGTGAACACAAATCATTATGCATGCACCCCAAAAAGATATATGGGTGGGTGTGGGGCTTAACGGAATCAGCTAAAGTGATTCTGTTAGGTAAAGCAAATGTAGGTGCTTAAATCACTTTGCAACCTGGAAGTGCTAGAAATTTGCATCACTGTGGAGAATGATGATTCCCCTGAGAATGAATTCCGCCAAAATGAGCGAGATTAAGGCTGCAATCTTATCTGGGAGGAATCCCCCTTGAGCTCAATGACACTCACTTTTGAGTGGACTTGTATGGAACCGCCTTTTCCTATCAATAGCCTGGGTAAATCCTGTTCTGTTTTCCACCTGATTTTTGCAAGGAGAAACCTCCCCACAGAGCCTCTTTTCCTTCACCAACTGTACCACTGATATTCGGAGCCTCCTGAGCTATTAACCTTAATATTCTATTCCCAAAGCAAACTTATTATTTGTGGGCATCTTGGCTTGCAAATGCTGGTTTAATATAAGTGCTGTATGTGTGCATGTGGACGTGTGCCCTATCTGCACATTTGTCTATGTGATGGATGGCCTCTCCCTTGTCAGCTGGGTCTCTCTCTCTCTCTCTCTCTCTCTCTCTCTCTCTCTCTCTCTCTCT